>VYZR01110871.1:0-15727 GCA_013400675.1 Oxylabes madagascariensis | reverse complement strand
CCAACCTAGTGATTCTGTGATTACAACTGTGGAATTCTGAAAAGTGTTTCCAATGTGGGAGCAAAATGCCAACCTGTTTTTCTGGGGGTTTTTTTTGTTTTTTTTTTGGTGGTGTTTTGTATTGTTTGGGGTTTGCTTTTTGTTTTTTTTTTTTTTGTAATTGTAGAGTACTGTGTTTTTTATAAGAGCCTGTGGTACCTGAAGCAGGAGAGAATATTGAATTCCTGTCAATGATCTAGGAATTCCTGTCAGTGAGTAGCACGGCACAATTTCAGACTGTGCTAAATAAGAAAACTGAGCAGTGTGCATCTGGCTGTGCCAGCCAGTTGCCCACCAAAGCAACATAAACCAGTCATTCCTCATGATGGACTGGTACCTTTGTAAGCGGAGGTACTAAGGACCGAGTGCTCACTTAGTGTCTCAAGTATGCATCACAAGCATCTCAAATATCTCAGCATTTCAAAATGCATACAGTAAAAGAAAGAAAAATATACATAGGAGACTATATTTCATAAATACAATATAAAGTCATGAGACTTAAAAATTTATGTTTTGAATTTGATTATTGTGTTTTGAGGCTGTTGACCATTTGCTATTTTAAATAAGATTATTTGTAGAAGTATAAGGTAAGAAACCTCCTTTAAAGGAAAATATTTGAAATTGCTCATGTGCTTGTATGACTTCAGGGGCTAGCAGTAGAGTTAAAATACTAGCCAATCGAAAATCTTTGAAAACTGGCAGTGTTCTTACTCTCACACCTGATACTACCATAGAAGATTTCAATTCATTTTATTTCAGTGTCAAATTTTGCACTAGCTGAATTCTGGGAGTATTCTCAGGCTCATTTGCCCATTCCTCATTAATCTTCTCCGCATCCACCTCTCATATTCTTATATAAATGGTTTGGCCTCTCTGTCACCCCCATTTCTCACTACATGCACATTTCTCCAAAGACACAGGCAGTTATGTGGTAGTTTACTCACATAAAATTACTCCAGCAACTTTGTAAGGGTTCTCCTTGATTGGTTTCTGCACCTCTTTTAAATACCTGATGCAATTCTTTTTCCCTGTTTGTTCCTCCTCCTTTATTTGGGATGAAGAAAAAGGGATTTGTGTTTTGCTTTCTGCTTTCTCTATATGGTAAAAATCAAACAAACATAAATCAATATGTATTAGAACTAACCAAAAACTGGGTAAAAAATGTCAATTCCTTATTTTGTTTCTCCGTGAGTTTTATTTTCTGCACTGTTGCCTAATCGTCTCAAAGGTTTATTTTTTGATATGTTTTGATGAGAGACAGAAAAGATTTATGTGTTTAGAAATTAAATATGTATCTGACCAGGGGTCAAGACAGTATTACATTCAATAGAATTCATTCAGGAATACTTAGACTAGAAATTATTCTTTTAATCCATTAGTGAAAAATAGATCCATGAAAAATTCCTGAGGATTATGCAAAGATATCCTTTAATCTGAGTCTTTTCTGGTTTTTTGCTATCCACTGTGGTATTTGTAATGCATGAATCAGCAGACAAAGTATGTTTCCATGTGGCAGTAGTCATCTCTGTCTGTATGGGAAGTTCCAAACTTTTTGTGTGAGTGATAAGATTGTGACACAAAATCTAAAGATTTGTCTGAGCACTGGCTGTACTCATGAAAATGGGGGTTTAAATTAGATATTAGAAAAAATGTCTTCACTGAAAAGGTGGTCAGGCATTGAAACAGGCTGCCCAGGGTAGTGGTGGAGTCACTGTTCCTGAAAGTATTGAAAAAAAACATGTGGAGGTGGCACTAGGGGATATGATAAAGTGGTGGACCTCGTGGTTGGGCTTGATCAGCTTAGAGGTCTTTTCCAACCTTAAAGGTTCTGTGATACTGTGACAACAAAATGACAGCAGGGACAGACCTCGCCTATTATTAGGAATATGTGTGATCTTATATGATCCGATTAGCTTTTGCAACTATATAAGTGTTTACTGTAGGTAAAGAGATTCATCATAGTAGAACATATTGCAAGTGCAATTTAGAGCAGATTAAAAATATCCTTATTGCCCTGCTGAATGGAAGAAGATGGGTTCAGCTAAATCTGGTGAAGCTAGTAAGGCAATGATGCAAAACAAATAATTTCAGGTTACGTGCAGTCAAGTGAAATACAGGAAAATGTATATGGAGCAACCAGAAAATTAAGTCCTGTGTTTGGTAAGGTAATATGAGTTAATCAGATTTTCCTAATAAGATCCACATATTCTATAAGAATTGTAAAGAGTGTATTTGAACAAAACTGTAATACAGGTTTTCATGGTTTGCTTCATTAGTTAAATGATGTGCAAGAGCTTTTCAAAACACATGTAACCCTGAAATCTGCTGTCCACTTGAATTTCAACAGGAAATTCAACCTACTCTGAGTGTGATTAAATCAAAGAGGTTTCATCATCTTGCAGTGGAACTCAAGATGCTGGGTGTGCATAGACTGGGATTCACAGCAGCCATCATACCCTGTACTGGGGACATGCAAGCTTGGCTGGTAAAGATCAGTGTAGACAATAAAATGTGAAAAAATAACTAACGGGGACATGCCTCTCAGGGCCACACATTGCAAATAACTATGCTGACACATCTTTTTTAGATGGCTAGACTGTGGAATTTACAATTGTTGATCTTACTACCCCTAAACTAGCTATACGATGCTGATACTGGACACTTTCCACCATCATCTAGTAATACAACATTTACCAAAGAAACAGGAGATGGCAATCCTAGGCATTTCCCATGTGCTGGGATTTGAACTACAGCTGTGGAGGGCAATATGATCTGCAGTATGATAGAGCACAGCAGTTGGCGATGGGCAACACTGCTGACCTGTACCAGGCTGAAGGTGGGAATTGTAGGAAAGTTTGAAAGAGAAAACCTAACTATCCAGTCCAAAGGGTGGTATAAGGTGGTTCTGTGTAGCATTTCCAGATGCTAGACTAGATTTTTGCCCTCTCTTCTTCACTGTACCCCTGCTACCCTGCTCCAAAGCAGCAGCTGCTGCTGTGTGTGAGCAGCAAATCCCTGGTCTCCTCCTTCTGCTGCGGCTCTCTACCATCTCCCCTGCTACACCCCCACGACACTGTCACTCTGTGGCTGCAGTAGGGGTCTCTCTACTGGGATGGACACAAATGTGCATTTGGCAGCCTGTACTACTGGAAGGGCTGCTCTGTCTGTGATGGGCAGTGGGCAGGAAAATACGTTCTGTAGGTTGGTTTAAAGCCTTGGGTCAGCAGTTGGCCCATGCTGGGCTATGTCTGTCATAAAAGGTGATACATGGGATTCCAGTCCCTGTCATATTTCTGTCTTTTGTTTAGCTGCTATCCGATGTAAAAACCAGCAGGATTTCTATTATCTTATGTAGTTTTGAAACCTGATGAAGAATGCTGCTGTATCTCCTGGTCAGGTGCTCAGTCTGGTGCTTATCTAGGACTTCTGGGCATCTCTGAATAGTCACCTGTTTATCCTGCACCCATGAAGTCCAGTTGCTGATTTTGTTGTGTTGCAGAATGTGAACCAGTTAGATACAAAAGTACATTGTAACTCTCCCAGAAAGGTGTGTAGCTGTATTATTAGTGTGTAAGAATATGCATTTGCACCACCCCTGTTGGAATAGCAGGAGGTTTTCTGCCACAGGCAGGTATGGCGACTGAATGAGCAACTTCTGTAGTGCCTTGGAAGAAAATACAGCGTGCGCTCCTTTTTGTAGCAAATCAGATGTCTTAGATGGTACAGAGACAACAGATGCATTTCCCTGGTGAGTCACTGAGCTTCCCTTAAGCCCCACATCTCCAAGGCTTTCAGCTGAGGTGAACCATATTATGCTGCTCCCAGTACAGTCAAAACCTTAAAGGCTTAGTCAAACCTTTAATTAATTAATGCTTGTGTAAGACTTAGAAGCTATCTCACTAGATGAGCACCAAGTCTGTTGCTAATTATTTTAAATCTACCAAGAAACTTCCTAAACCGCTTTGAAATTGGCAATTATAATGTTCTGTCTTACATGGGAAAGCTTTGATCACTCCAGAACAGGAAATAAATGCATGACTTAAACTGGAGAGATACAGTGACAGAATAGCAGCAAACTGTGAAATACAGTGGCGTGGCAGAGAGCCAGAGGAAGATTTGCTGTTGCTCCTTTCGAAACTCAAATTGAAGTCATTTCAGTATTTCTGTGTTACATAAATGACTGGGAAAGTCCTAGGAGGTCTGCAGTTGCATGTGAAGATAAGACTTAATTGAAGAATTTTTGCTTTCATGTCGTGTTCATTTTTTTTTTAATTCCTATGCAATTACAAGGCTACATTCTGACACAGCTCTAGGAGTGAACCAAATGAAAATCTGACTTTGTTCTGTCACAGGTACTTAAATGTGATTTTAAAAAAAAAAAGGTGTTAAATGTATCTGAAAGCCTATTGTTTTCTGTTCAACAGTATGAATACTTTGCAGAGACACTAACTAGCTGCAGTATGGAAGCCTTATTTTTGCTGTGGTGTTTTCTGAGAGCGAAACATGTGAAGCTATCTTCTGTGCTTGACTAATGTTTGTTGTGGGTTTAGCAAGGCCATCCACCAAACTGTTTTCCTAACTTATTAATTTTTGATGAGATCATTAAAATTAAGAAGGTTCTTAGGTGGTGCATTACTTCTCTAACCCCCAGCATTATGGGGAAATACTAAAGTATATTTTCAAATAGGCAGTGTGATCCCAAAAAGGGATAATGTTTTTCCACTGTAATCTCAGAGCAACTCATCTTTTCTTTTTGTCCTTCTATGGGTCTGGTGATAAATATAGTTAGAGGTTATGTGGCCAGTGCAAAGCACAGATGGCAGTCAAAATAAGAAGAGAGCAGTCTGGTATTTGCTTGTAAACTTTTTACTCTTCCTCAAATAACTTGCAGTTATTAATGTGTAGAAGAGAGAAAATAAGAGCATTTTAAGAAAATAAAAGTGCATTCTAAGAAGATTCTGCTTTTAAGTATGTTATGGGGTCTTTTTTAAGCTGCTGTAGTGCTGTCACCTGCATATAATATGCACCTGTTGGAAGCATCTTCAGAAAAAATTTACTTACTTTGATTAATTGCATAATAAATTTTCCCTAGTGGCTGTTTGATTAAGTGAAAAATACTACAAGTTGCTTCTTGAAGGAGCAAATATTATTGTAATGGTTTTATATCAAAGTTACATCCAAGTAAAATAAGGGGGAAAAGGTATCTCTCTCTAATTGTCCATAAGCTTTCCACTGAGGGATTAAATGTTAGCACTGTGCCTATTGATGCAGTACTAGTACGCTTCAAAAGTTTTACAAACATTTGGGAAATTTATAACCAGTTATTGGAAATGGAGCCATTTAAAATACATAATGTATTTATTTCATTGCATGAACAGATGAATCCTTTAACTGGGCTTTTACATGTGTTGGATATTTATACAAGAATGAGATCCCAGGTTAAACTGACATATGGAGATGCTGTATAATCAGGGAATTGCTACCATTTATTATTTATGTGTTGACAACATTTAGGTGCATCTGTCAGTGACCAGGGTTTCATTGCCTAAGGTACCATATGAACACAGAGCAGGAATATGACACCTTCTCTAGGGAATTTACAAATAAAATAACATACAGAAAGAGAAGCTAAGAGGACAGATGAAATGGGTGTTACTGCTAAGAAAAAGTCACATTAGTATAAAAAGCAGTTGAGTTGGTGAAGCAGCGATTTGTCTCTTTTCTAGTTGTTCCTATGAGTACCAGTTTTCAAAGAGGTATTGAAGGGGTCTTTACATCTGTAAAGTAGAGGTAGTAATACTTTACTCGAAGGTATTTTGTGTGAACAGGAGTATATTCACATTTCTGGAGCTCTTTCAAGAGTAAAAGAGCTGGCTCAAAGTCATAGGTTATAGGGCAGTGTCCCACTCTGAGGAAATTGTGCAGGGAGCCTTTGCAGCCTCTGAGGACCCAAGGCATGTGTGAAGGCAGCTCTGTTTGCAGTTCCCTGGAGTCCCTGGTGCAGCCCCCTGTGTGCTGTGTCAGCCCCAGGTAACACTTTGAGGTGAGGAGAAGCATTCACCTAGAGACCTACTGTATCCTGATGGTGCAATAGGAAGCTGAAAATCATGAGACCTTGGAACTGAACCTGCCAGTATCAACTCAAGCACGTCATTTTGTTTTCTTTGCTTGTTTGCTTTCTGCAAAGCTGAGATATGATACACCCATACTTTCTGACATTGGTTCAGGAACAAAAATACTGAATACATTTGAGTTGCAGACAGTACAGTGTGCACACAGGTGTGTGAACAGCCAAGATGTGCTGCTTTGGGTGAAAAAGGGAGCCCTTTCAGCCTGTGCACAGCCTTCCTTATGGTGTAGACTTCGCTTAGGGGAGACTGCATGAACACTTACACCTGAAAACATGAGTCAAAACAGCTGATCTGAACATTTATCTTGTGGTGGATCATCTCTGACCATAATCCTAAATGGGGGTTCTCACCCTGTGGGACCCACTGCTACCCAGAAACTATGGGCTGCAGCAAGATCTCATACCTCATGGTCCCTGGATATCAGCATGGAGAAATGTGGGAATATCAGGTAGAAATTTCCTGTGTAAACAAAGTTCTAACACCTCACAAAAGGAACAATTATACTAAATGGGGGTACCACTGATGCTATTTTATCTAATTGCTGTAATTTAGTGTTCATATGAAGTGTGGTAGTACAGTCATAACATATTGAAAAGTTGGGTTTTCCTCATGTATAGCAGTCAGTAAAGCTTGGATCTATGTGTCATGTTTGATGATAATAAAAATAATGATATTATTTATCCTGTGTCATTTTTCTTCATGTATCATTCTTAATGCTACAAAGATAGCCTGTGAGCACAGGTATAGAGGTGGTGGCTGTTGGCAGCTATTTTCCATTAGCTGCCATTTCAGTTCCAAAAGGTCTTGCAACACACGTTTTCTAGGTGGTCCCTGGTGCTGAATGAATGGGTACAGCTTTTCACTCTTATGCCCTCCATACTGCCTCTTCACGGGTCACCCTGCATGCTTCTGTGTTTGCTGCCAGTTTCCCCACTGCAGTGTCATGACACATTCCTGTCTGCAATTCTGACTTCAGGGAGGTGATGCTCTGTATCCATTTGTAACTTTTACTTCAGAAATAAATGTTGACTTCTAAGTTGTGATCATAAAGCCGAGTACTGGCATGGACAAAAGTTTTAAATTGCACAAGTGGAATTTCTTTGTATTCTCTCTTTTAAAAAATAGCATATGTTGAAAAATGAATTGAAGGACCATTCCAGATTTCTGCTGTGTTCTGGCAAAGGATAACTTCTGAGGAGAAAAACAGTATGAAAAATGATGGGTCCTACTAACAAGAGGAAGAGACTTAATGATGGTTTCCAGAGTCTTTACTCTATAGAGTATCCCAGAGAGACTGAGAGAGTAAATTAACGAAAAGAACAGCAAAAGAAAAAATATAAAAGTGAAGGGAGAAACAGGAAGGAGGGAGTGAAGAAGGGAGGGAGAAAAGAAGGAGGAGCAGTGATGGGTTTGGGGAAGGAAGACACACACCACCCCCTGCCCACTTACCAACACTTCCACACTGCCTTGGCCTCTGAGGGTGGCCTTCAGCTCCTCCTCTCTTCTCCCTCCTCATAGAGAACTGTATGCAGTCCCCTTCCCCTCCTCTTTCTCAACCCCACATCTGGATGTGAACCAGATTCCCTTCAGAAAATCCTACTCTTCTAGAAGCATGAAGAGTTCTTGTCTAAGGGTAGGAGGGATTACTGCAAAGCAGGTTCTGGGTAATTCTCACTCACTGCCTGTGGCAAGCATCCATATCTGAGATTATCATATAAATTCTATTTGTACAAAGTGCAGTCTCAATGCAGCTCAGGTTCTGTGGATTTGTTGGCAATATTACAAGTCAATTATTTTAATAGTTGTTAAAAAGTGAGTGTTGACAGTGCTATTCAGGCTGTAATGACCACTGTAACCTAAAAATCTCCAAGGAGCTTTATTGTTTTCAAAAGAGAAATGTGTGTTCTTAGCCTGAAGGGTAATTTGATTGGAATAATATATTTCATTTATAATGAATACATCCCAAGCTAATGCTGCCTCCTTGAACATTATGCAAACCCAGAATTTTTACCCAGTGAGGGTAAAACTCGCTGTTCCTAAACATGGCACTCTGCTGCCTCTATGGACAGGACATAGGTGTGTGTTACAGATTAAACAGGGACTGCTGTTTTTCACCAAAATGTACAGATGTGCTACCTTTGGTAGTAACTCTGTGAAGAAACATTTGAAGGAGAGTTAAAAGCCTTGGACTTGTAAGGACTAGTCAAGACTAGTCAAAGATTAGTTGGGAAGAGTTTTAGCATGCAACAGGGAACAGACAGGCTGGCGTGGTAGTAAGTTCTGTAAGTTTAAGTTTTTTCAGGGAAACAATATTTAGAAATAAGTTTCAGCTAAATTTCAAAATTATTTTAATTGGAGAAAACAGCTCTAAATTCTTTTTGATGCAATAGCTATAGTGAGAACTATCTTAATAACCCACCCGAGGCTCTAGTCATGAAAGAACATGTGCTTTACTGGGTTGCATTCACTCTATAAAACAAAACCGATGTTCTACTTACAGCTCTAAAGAGAAAATCTCCATTCTTTTTCCTCCATGCCAGAATTCCATGATGGCTGTGATGAGTATCCTAGTTCTCTGTGGAAAAAAATCAAAAGAGAAACAAGGTGTTATTGAGAATTGATAGAGAGACGGGAAGACTGATTCCATGATCAGAATTCGTCTTCACTGAGATTTCCAGATGCTTATATACTATTCTAGGAAGGCCAGTAATTCTTTACCACAATGATTGAGTTAAACATCACACAGACAATACTCATACATTTTACAACATCTCNCTTTTCCCATCATCAGACTTAATCCAATCTCCTGTAATCTTCAAAACTCTGTTTGTTCTTGCCAAGGCATCTCGGTTATCAAACTAGCTATGCTAATTAAGTCTGTAGTGCTCTCTGTCCTGTGTACCCCAATAAGCTGTAATTACCTATGGAAAAACAAAATTAAGTAAAGAAAGAAATTAGCAGGAGAAAAGGCATACTACTGCAAATATTGATCAAATAAATTCTTGTGCTCAGTTCTAAAGTGTGTCCATAACATTTCTGATGTACATCTACTAGGCGTTACTATTGTCTGATGTACACTGTACAACAAGTAAGTTTCTAAGAGCAGGGCAATATTGGAGTGTTGTGGTTTAACCCCAGCCAGCACTAAGCCCCACACAGCCACTTGTCCACTCCCCCATCAGCAGGATCATGGAGAGAATCAGAAGGATAAAAGTGAGAAAAATCATGGGTTGAGATAAAGACAGATTAATAAGGAAAGCAAAAGCCCCACTCACAAGCAAGACTAAACAAGGAATTTTTCCCACCTTTCCCATGGGCAGGCAAATGTTGAGCTATCCCCAAGAGAGCAGAGCTCCAGCACACATAATGGTAACTTGGGAAAACAAATGTCATCACTCCAAACAGTCCTCCCTTCTTTCTTCTTCTCTCCACTGTGTATACTGAGCGTGATGTCATAGGGTCTGGAACATCCCTTTGGTCAGCTGGGATCATCTGCTCTGATTGTGTCTCCTCCCAACCTCCCATGCAACCCTAACTTCCTTACAAGTCTGGCAGTACAAATAGCAGAAGAGGCCTTGGCTCTGTGTAAGCCCTGTCTGGCCACAACAAAAACTCTGTATTATCAACCCTGTGTTCAGCACAAATCCAAAACACAGCCTCATACCCGCCACTGTGAAGAAAACTTACTCTAGCCAGCCAAAACCAGGACACAGGGTAAGAACTAGAGCTACTCCTGAGTTTAAGTGACTTTCATGCTCAGAAAGAAATTGGAAAAAGGTTAACTGCTGCAAATGACCATACAGCAAGCTGAATTTCAAGAAGAGGATTGATTTCAATTACAGATGATCATCTGCTTTCTTTGATGTATAAAAATACCCAAAACAAGCCAAATGGCCAAAGAAAGTGGAGTCTTGGGTGTTTGCGTGAAAATGACCTATTCAGCATACACCAGTGTAACCTCGCAAGAACCATAAACATGAAAGTAGATATTAAGATACCAATAAAATCAAAAGGCCCTTTTTTCCTACAGTTATATTGTCATTGCCCTTCCTTTGAGTGCAGATATGGAGTTCATAAGAAACCAGACACATTTTAGTGAGCTAATAAAATTTGATCCTAATATAAATGTACTAGTATATTGCCTGTGTAAGAGCAGTGAGCCCATTGTTTTGGCAATAAGCCAGGCACTGCTGGATAAATTAAAATGCAACCCTTTCATCACTGCTTGACTTAGCAATTAGTTGACATCAAACTGGGAAACATGCACTAGGCAGAGTACAGAATGTGATTTCTCCGTATTAATATTCAAAACTCTTTTATTGCATATCTATATAGTAGGCAGAATTAATCCTGATAGGATTTCCTCTATTTACAAAAAAAACCCTAGTCATTTTAAAGTGTTATTTTGCAGTTGTATTCAGCATAGATAAAATATTCCTTCACCCTTAATCTAATTATGACAAAATTAATAATGACAAGCCTTGACAAAAAAAGTGTGTGACAATTAATAAAAAAGTGGGTTAGATATGAGGGAGTTTACATTGTTGATGATGACAGGGTTCAGCCTATAAATCACCAGTATAAGAGGAGTATGCTGAGAAAAGACAACCATAAAGGCAAAGGTAAATTATAAAATCTATATGAGACCCTGGGGACTATGAAGATAATGATGTAAATCAAATCTGAGATGTGGGCTGAGGCACAAATATATAGGTGAAAAGCAAAGCTTCAATTTGACACAAGAAAAAGGAAATATTTGAGAAATTATCTGTAAATTATATGTGGCCTCAGAGAACAATTCATCCATCATTCAGTTAACTGCTGACAACTTGCTTTCTCTGGGGAGTTAATTTAATGGCAACCTCCTGCCCTTAGCTGTCATTTTTATAGGAGCTGAGAAGCTCATTCCTACCACAGTCGGGCTTTTTGCGCTCACCTGACACCCAGCATGCACTCAAGTAGGTGTCTGCCACGCTGGGGCAGAGAGAGCCACCAAGAGTGGACCAGAGAAATCAATGTGGCCCTTGAAAGGAAGCTCCTGGTCAGCTCCCAAGATGGCCCCAGGAGGGGGATAGGAATGCTCTGACAGCTGAGCCATCCCTCAGGCGCAGCCAGCATTGGTTCATCAGTGACACAGGAGCCTGCCCTAGCAGCACATGAAGGCATGGGCCCCTGTGCCCGGCTGGCCTTTGTGTGGTGCCTGTATGGGAACAGCTTGTAAAGAGCAATTGAAACGTTAGAAATCTGGAAATAGGTGCATATGAAGTAAAAGTTGGCAGGAAGGTTAAGGGAACGGCTTAAACTTTCAAGCTGCAAAATAAAGCAAAACTAACAGGTGAAATTAGGAATGAAAGGAAGCAAAGAAGAAAAAAAATAAATTAGAAGACAGCAGAGTGAACTTTGGGTCCTATTCTGAATGAACAAAGAACTTCTTTCAGAAGACTTCTGGGGGTTTTTTTCCAAAAGCTCTGGGGTTTTTTGTACTTTAAGCTTCACATTTGTGCTATAGTTTTGATTCAATTTTTTCTGGAAAGAGAGATGAAACACTTGTGTCCTGCTTTGGAAAGGTATGAAGATTTTGTTTTGATCTTCAACCCAGCAGTAAGTTTTACCAATGAAGAAATAAAAATGGGCAGATACACACTCTCTGGTCTTCTGCATGTTGGCCTTAAAAGTGAATTGGTTCAGGCATTTATAAAAAGCCACAATCCTTTCATAATGCTACAATCTCCTATGAAAGCCAAGATACATTTACATAAAATTTGGAATTTACAGTAGAAGGCTAGACCATTCTTAGTTTTTTTCTTTCTAATCTCAGCTGTAAGATGTTTGATTGATGCTGCAATGGGCCCTTTCCTGTGTTATGCCTCAGAGTACTAGAAAAGGGAGAGTTAATGCTCATCCATATATTCTAACCATTCAAGGACCAAAGATGCTACTTTGGGATGAAGATTAGAACTTCTTTTCTGATGTAGGCTTTGATGCAGTTATCTATTTCTTGTTGAATTCAGTTACCTATAATACGTGCCTCCTGAGAACTTCAAAAAGGCACTGCTTGCACAAGTTGTATGTAGCCAGCACACCTCCACACACAGTAAGAGATGTGCTTTCTTTTCTAGAGAGCATTTGCTTCCTGCTTCTTTCATATGCTAGTCTCTTAGAGAGGGTGGTGAGTGACAGAAATTTCTCATTTTCTTTCTTATTTTGCTTTGGTATATTTATGCAGGAACCTGTGCTTTGGAAAGGGACAGTGTTCTTCATCACAAATTATATATAACTTCAAGTAATCAAAATTTGGAGCTTGGAAAATTTGCATTTCCTATAAATGAAACCATATATAATTTATATAGTGCTTTTTCACAGAAAAACTATTTTCTTTTTATGGAAAGAGTTACTCTGATGTGAGTCCCTTGAAGCTGATGGTAAAACTGAAGTTACAAGTTAATGATACATACTACCAGAGAATATTGTGTGGAGTATTGAATGCTGAATTGCATTTCATATGTGGACATATGAAATGTATTTGTTATTAGTGATATGGTATTTATGGACTGAAGAAAGATAATCTTTTTCAGAGTGTCAAGATACTTCATTTCTTTCCAGATTCATTTTCAGAGTAGAACTTAAGGTACAACTTCAAGGTTACCATTGAAGCCCTAGACAGACGTCAGTGCATGTATATGCATGCATGATTACTTATGTCAGTTTAAGAATTCTAGAATTCTCTCTCACACAGAATAAATGGTTGAACAATTTACTCAGAATAACCAATGCCTCTTACTAATTTCCCTTTTTTCCTTTACTAAAAAATGTATTTTTTTGTTTGGAAATCATTACTATAGCCTGTATTGGGATAGGCAGATAATTTAGAGCATAAGAGCTGCTTTGCTTTATGGGAGATTAGGGTAAGAGAAAAATTTCTTTCCGTTCGTTTGTGGAAATTGTGTTCAAGGTATTTGAATTTAAGACATTTTAGATAATGAATCTTTTGTGTTCTCAGATGATACCTGAACTTTATCTCATCAAAATCAGTGGCAGCACTTCCTGTTTCTTTAATGGAGCTACGGTTTCTTGTGGAGAGGCTTGGGTGTGTCAGGGAGACAAGAAGGAGCTTTACAATTAAAACTGTTACATGGTAGTCTGACTTAAAAGTATTCAGGACTTGTCAAAGAAACTAGGAATTAACTCTGAACTCTGTAAAATTTCTATCCTTAAATATAAAAGAGAGATCTCTTCAGTTTGTAATTATCTGTATGGGCTCTAAAAAAATAGGCTCCAGGTAAAGAAAAGCATTTCCTTTCATTAAACCCCATGAGCACTGTTAGATGGAAAGGTCTTTAATATGAAAATATTGTTCAACTTAAAACCTCAGTGTGATTCTGTGAGGAAAATATGTATTTCCCAATGAATATGTATTTTATAATTGAAAATTCCTCCACTTGTGTATAGCAGAGTCATAGGAAAAGTTTTTTAGGAGCAGAAGCTGATGAAAAAATTTGGAAACCAGCAGAGAGAGAGTTTTGTGTAGGGAAGACATGATGTCAATTAGCCATAGATGGAATCAGAGGGGTGGAAGACTGAAGATTAGATGACAATAAACTCAGAAATATACATTGAAGAATTTTTGACACAGTGTTCATTCCTCAGTGCCTTTGGAGTAAGAGATTGTTCAGGTAAGACACATACCCTTGACCAGAAGGTTTGCCTGACAGGACCAATCCAGATTCCTCATAAAGATGTGATTTTCTCCTCAGGAGGTATGTGGAACCAGCAGGTGTATTGCTGCTTTTCAGGAAAACATTTTGAAAAGGATTCTTGTCATTTAAGTGCTCAATATCATACAGTAGGAGCACTTTAATTTGGAAGTCTTGAATCTCCCAACATCTTTTTTAAAAAATTACTAATAATGATATATTAACATAGTTACAGTAAATTTGGTATATGGGAGACCTTTTCCTGGCCTCTCCTCTTTCAGAGTCCTTGAAAACAAAATTGCAGTGTCTTGCAGACCAAAACTGATTTCAGTGGTGTGTTTTAAACAAACAAACAAACTAACTAACAAAAAAATGGGTCTGAGGAGAACAGAATGTTTGTAAGTCTAGTTATGGCAAGGTCAGCCAAGCCAGACTGCATTGAGGACACCTTATTGGTCAAATGAAGGTATTAAATGTTCTTTTTGGTTTATGTCTGACAGATGTACTGCTGTGACTTGCAGAGTAATTTTTTGACATAAAAAGTTTACTATTATGGCATAACAGAGTACCATTTTTATTGTACATAGGATATTTCCAAACTGTTTAAATTTTGCAGCTACTTAGTCTAAGGTAGTTGGATAGTGATTGTTTATTTTAAAAGATAATTTTAAACAGTTACCCAAAATATTCTTTTCCTTGCTGTTTAACTAATTTGCAGGATTTTTACTGTAAACTGTATTTTAGAAGAAATAAGTACGTATTGTTTGAAACTCTCATCGCAATATTCATATCACTGAAAGCTTGGCTGCCTGTTTTCTCTGCAGACTTATGTAAATTTTCAGGGACCTTGTGTGAATGGAGGGAGTCTGAATTTGTGTCCATGGTAATCTGTTCAATGTGTAGAGGAAGTTACAATGGCCTTAGCCCATGAAAAGGATCAGTTGTTTTCATGGAAAGCAGTCAAGACATGCTTTGAATTCAGATAGTCAACTTAATCAGAGCTGGACTTTGTTTTGTAAGGGTTTCTCTTTGAAAGAGCTGAATGCTGGTCACCTGCTACAATCAAAATACATCATTCATCTGTAAAGGGGCATAAAAATTTAACAGTTAGCTGAAGAATGGATACATCCCTGAAATAAAGGAAAGTCCTGCAGTAATTTAGAATCTCTACTTGGGCATGTAGAAGCATGAAAATGCCACAGCTATCTGGGCTCATTACCTGCCTTCAGCCATGGGCAGCTGAGTGAATTCACACCGTGCTCTTTAGGAATGGGAATTCCTCGCTGACTTCCTGGCTGTGGTGGGAGTCCTGCCTGGGCAGGACTGGCCAGCACACCTGGTAGGCAAGACAGAGGGGTTTGAGCAAATGTGAAAATTCAAAGTTATATATCAGCCATCAGAGGACATAACAAGAATTCAAGTCTAGTTCTCCACCTCAGACAAAATGGTTTTGTGTGGTACAGCTTACCTGGTAACAATAAAGTGATTGAAATTATATTTCTCTTTTGTCTTTACTAAAAGAAGTCATGTAACATTTGGGATTTTTTTCCCTGCATTTAAATGAAATTACAGTAAAAATATTAGAAGTATCATTAGGCAACCTATGTTTATTTGGCTATTAAGCAGAGATTTAATTTGAAAGATTGAATAGTTTGAAAATAAAAAACTTAGCTTCATCTGTTTCAGCTAGTGAAAGTAATAGACCCTTCTGCTCATCTTAATTAATCAGCTGCAGAATTTTTCCAGAGATTAATGGTAGATTTGTATTAGGGATGGCTTGCTTTTGATGATGAGGAGGATGACAAGGTTAAAAACAGTAAATACAATAACGTAAGAAAATAAAGTTCAGTGTCTATTATTCAT
>VYZR01110870.1:0-14912 GCA_013400675.1 Oxylabes madagascariensis | reverse complement strand
TTGTCTTACTGCTTGAAAAGTAAAATATCCAGCAGGGAAGACACTGTGTCATCATAAAGCAAATGTGGATTATACAATACGACAATAACTTCACGGGTAATGCCCAGAGCCGCTTCTGAGCGCAAGTTATGTCGAGTGCTTTGTGCTCAGCAATGCTGCAAACCCCCTCCATCACCCAGAGGTCTTCCAGGACTGGTTTTCTGCAGCTGAAAATGTGACACATCTGGCTGTGACTCTGAGTCCTCATTTCACAGAGGCTCTTGACCTGGGCTCTTCTCCAAGGAAGGATCCCCGCTGTTGTGTTCAGCACCTCCTTGCTTTCTTGTGTCAGGTGGCCCTCAAAAAAACCCATCTCCTCTGAGCTGTCTTAGGGTACCTGAGCAGAAAACCTCTTCAGAGTCAGCATTTGGGTTCATATTCAGTGTCTGAGACCACGATAACTCTGGCTTCACTCCTCAGAATGACCTGCTGGTCTCAGTGCAGGCTCTTGGCAGCACATCCTGCATTTCTTTGCCCCTCTCATTTTCCTGCCTGGGCTCATCTCCCTGATTCTGCTTGACAATGTTTTCTTTCCCCATTTGGCAAGTCAGCTCACCTCTAAGCCTTATCATATTTAAATGTTTAACTGCTCTCAGACCTTAATTAAGAGTAGTAGCAGCAGCAATAGCCGTTGCTGTAGGAATGGCAGTGATTTTTCCTGTCTTAAATTTTAATGGCTTTTGTACCAGGCTTTCCAGAAAGGGTGATTAATGGCACCCAGAGAGGCTGAGGTAAATGTTTCTCCACACTGATTTTTGCCCTTTCTATTCATGGCCCCCTTTCTTGACATGAAAAACTAAAAAGTCCATTTAGAAATAATTCTGTGATTATATTGTTTCTGGGGTTCGGTAGGTGCTTAATACAGCACTTAATATATGTGTTGAATAGGAGCTGATCTCTTAAAGACCCAGCTCTTGGTGGTCTCCATGCCAACTCAGCTTTGCTTTGAGCAGAAATTGCTAATATTGTTGGTAGTCTCCAAGGATTTGATGGTTTTTGGAGACTAAGCTTCCCTAGGCTAACCTTTGTTTTTTCGTCTTTTGTACCAGGCTGAAAGGAGGATACGGACTTTTCATTTGATAGAAACATCCATGCCTGAAGTTTTAGTGCTTTAGGTTTCTAGAATGGGTCATTGAGTCATAAGATGTGAAACATCTGTTTGCATTTGCAGTGAAACACCTAAGAGAGTTTTAAGACCAAAATAAAAAAGAAAAAGGAAAAAACAAAACCCCAAACCAAAGGATGTCAAAACCCTCAGGTCAAGTGGCAGCATTATGATTATTCTCTGGGACAGAAAATATTTATTGTGGCTTGTAACTGTGTCCACCATGCGGTTAATTAGCAAAATAGACATTGCCACAGTGGAAGCAAGCGAATGCAATTCATAGCAAATCCTCCGAGATAAGCAGCAGACACAGAGGTGATTAAGCTGTCAATAAAGAAAAAGCCCAGAGCAGGGGGAAGAGCAGGTGGATTTCAGTACAAGCCCACAAACTCAACCTGTGCCACCAAGCAGGGAAGCGTTTACCTCGATAAAATTTGTACTCCCGCAACGCCTCCGAGCTTTAGCCTGGAACCAAGATCCCACGCCGTGCTGATCCTGAGCAAGGAATGCCTCTGCATCGGAGCCCTTATGATTTAAACATTAGCCAGGAGACGGGAGATGGGCACGGGCAGACAGAGGAGCGTGTCTGTGGTGCTGCTGAGGACTGCTCAGGGCGGCGCGGGCTGGCCCAGCACGACCACAACCTGCCTGCTGTCATTTGCTCGTCTCGTAAGCAAAGGCATTGGCATTTTGACAGTGCAGATACCGTGCTGAGGTCTTCCCCAGCCATTAATTAAGCGTCAGAGAGCCGCAGCAGGATTATTGCAATCTCGTTTTTGCAATCAGGAGATCCGAGACAGCTTTGCTGTGCTGGGCTGGGCTGGGTAGCCCAAGGCAGCTTGGCTGAGCAGGGGCAGCGTGAGGGGATGAACCTTGCCATCCTCACTGGCATTCCCATGCTGCCTTCTCCCAGCTGACTGCACAAAGAGATGATTATAAGGGGTATTTACTTATATTTCAAAGCATGCGAACGAAGGCAGCAGCAAAAGCAAAACTTTAGATGACAGAGGCAAGATAAATTATAATGCATTTTTAGAATTACAGTATTGTCATCCTCAGTTGGAAAGAGCTCAGATCTAAGCTCCCAGGTTATTTTTTTAGCTATGTAGAAGCATCTCTGCTTCCTCTTAGCTTGGCACTGTCTAAGATTAGCATGTGAGTGCCTCTGGCTTACAGAGCCTGGCTGTACACATGCCTTCTCGCTAGATCATCAGAGTACTAGCTCCAGGTTTGGACAGGTTATATCAGATTATTGGGCCATTTGTGTGGTGATGGACCCCTGTAAAACCAGAGCCCTGCCTCATGGTGTTTCCCTCCCTAATATGAGTATGTGGTATGAAATCTACAATACTTTAAACATCTGTTTTTAGGCTGTATCTAGTAAGGACAATAAGCTTTGATGATTTTTATTTTGTCTTTCTGGAAATGTGTTTCCTATGGCTTATGACCACAATTCATTTCTAAGTGATTTTCCCTGGCCAATTTCCATTTATCATTTAAATAATCTAGGAACAAGGATGAGGTATTCGGCAAGAAGGTATATGACTCCGTAATCATTCTACCTTTATATCCCCTTTGGGGGAATTATTAGAGATGAAATGACCTTCCTGACTATCAAGCATTGCCAGTGTAACGTGGATGGATAATATGACACCCCTGACACAGAGCCAAAGGCAGGTCGAGCTGATCATGCTGTACCCGGACCTGAAAATGACAGAAACTTGATTAAAATAAATGTGAGAAAGAAGCCTGAGAGTGATGGGAGCCCTCTGCTAGCTCACAGGAGAGTGGGGAATCTCACTGTGATGTATGGCCTTTACTGTACTTTTCATTTGGACCATGATGAGGGAAATTTACCATTTTACTGTCCTCCCCAGGGACCTTGTTCTGTTCTCTTTGTGCTCTTTAGAAGGAAACCATACCTAGTGCCTGGAAAAAGTTGGTCACTGGCATCCTGTACAACAGCATTTGACATCTACAAAACTCAGTTTCCCCATTTGCTGGATGATGAGTACTGTACATCTCTTATATGAGCTGCTAAGAACTTGGGTTGGTGAACTTGTAGCATGCTCCAGCACACAAAACTACATGGAAAAAAAATCAATATTCTATATTAGTGCCACTATTTATTTTTCCTCCAGAGACTTCTAGAGCAGTCAACAAGATACTTTAGCACTTATTTGCTCAGCTTTTGGGCTGAGAAACTTACATAAGATTTTTGCTTTTTATACTCCCAGGAGCTCTTATCACACTTCTTGGGTAGGCAGCCATCTGTGGCATGTAACACTGCAGAACAGTGTCTAACAGAACTGAAATTGCAGATGAAAGTCTGGAAAAGACTTTCATGTAGACCCTCAAACTTGAATTTGGCCAAGGGAAATTAATTTTGTTAGTTCTATCAAGATTTTTGCTGTTAGGGAACATATTAGGAGATATCTGAAGCTATGTGGAAGTATTAATGGTCCTACTGTAAGCCTCCTTAGAGAGTGATTTAGAGTGTAGATAAATGTTAGGGCTAAGGGGTCATACCTGACCTCCAATGGTGAGGACTTTGGCTTTAGCTAGGGCTGGTGGGACTGGACATTTATTCCTATTTTTAAAAGCAGTGTTCTATTTAACATGAGGGTTTGCAGAGGGAATATCCCAAGGAGCTGTTTGTTGTAGATACCATCTTCCTTTAAACAAGAAACATTGACCCTGGACTTCCAGGGGGGAAAATAAGCAGAGGAGATGCCCAAGAATGCAGTTCCTCAGAGTGGGGAGAGCAGGGCCAGAGGCACAGGAGCTGTGCAGCCCATGGATCCGAGGGGAGCTGTGCAGCCCTGATTTCATGCCTGAGATGTTTTGGTTTCTGAAATTCTTTTCCCAGGCGGTTTTCTGTAAACAAGTGAAATGTTTCTGTAACTGTACCTGTGTTTATCCATTCTTTCTCACAGGAGGGACTTTCCTTGATGTCACTCTGGTTTGACCAATGTGATTGAAGAAGTTTGCCTTTATTTCACCAATCAAATTATTCTATCTAAAATAGTATAAAAAGGTGTAGCTTTAGTTTAATGTTTTTGTTTTTGGGTAATTCTTTTCCCGGGAAACTTTCTGTAAACAAGAGAAATGTTTTTGTAACTGTACTTATGTTTACTTATTCTTTTTTACAGAAGAGGTTTCTTAACGAACATATGTTTTGACCAATGTGATTGAAGAGGTTTGCCTTTGTTTCACCGATCAAATTGGTCTGTGTAAAATACTATATGAGAGAGTTACATCTCACAAATAAAGATTCATTTTTCTAGCCTTCTGATCAAGAGTCCGTGCTGTTGTTTGACAAAAAGAGAGTAATTTTTCCAGCCTTCTGATCTCGAGAGTCTGTGTTGCTTTTGGTATAAAACAGCGATAGAGGTGAGTGCCTCCACTCCTCACCTCCTGTTAGTGCCATTGGGATGCACTTGCTGCTCAGCATCCTACTGATGGAGCAGAGGGGTTCTAAAGTCCTCTAACTTCATTTTCCAGTTCATCCTCAGGAACAGTTGTGCAAAGAGCATGATTTATCATGACTGTTGTGGTGATCCACCTTGATTTAGTGGTGAAATTACAATGATGGATCATACTTAATTATGATCATTAAAAGACATCAAAAATGTAATCGGCTGTTCATCATATACCTTATAAAGGAAAAAAAAAAAAACCTCAGGATTTTAAAGACGGGGACTCTAGGTGTTGATAAAATTAGAATATGTTTTATTCATGCTGTGACACAGCGTTCTTTCTTCTCTGATCTCCTTGTCCAGGTGTTTAACTTCAGAGGCATTGGGGTGGGATTTGAATGAGACTTTAATGAAGTATAAGCAACCATGTTGTCCTGGTTTTTCCACGGGCCCCGTGGGGTGCAGGTCGTGCCCCACGTTAATGAAATCCACTGGGCTGAATCCACCGGGAGAGCCCGTGCAGCAACACAAGCTGCAGATCAGCACCTTGGTACCGGCTGTTGGGATTCAGGAAAGGCAGATTTGCCCCTATTTGACCTTGATTAAAGTCTAGCACAGTTTAATGAGGCAACATAAAATGCAAGTCAAATGCTCCATGGGGAAAATCTTGTCAGACATAAGGAACAATTGGGATCGAGTCAGTCAGGGCTTCCCCGGGCTTTTAATGACCTGTTAGATTCAGCTTTACTGAGGGTTTTACAAAAAAAAATAAGTGATAATGACTGAAGGGAGCATCATTAGTATTGGAGTGAAATGGCTAATGGCTCCAGATTGCTCACGGGTGTCAGAGAAGAAAAGTTTCTCCCTCGGCAGCAGGCTCTGTGGTCCCCCCAAGCGCTGTTATTGGCACTGCAGGAGCACCCATCAAGGTTAATGGGGATGGGGCCCCCTTTGGAATGTGAGCAGAGGACAGGGAGAGGGAAGAGCTCAGCGCTGGCATCCCTTCCCTGGTGCCAAACCCGCTGAGGGGAGTTTGGCAAGATCCGGGGAGGAACCATATGGCTGAAGGCAGGGACTGGAACATTTGATAAATATTACTATTAGAGTGTGTTATTAGTACAGTTCAGCGCCATAACAGGAAAGGAAAGGATCGTGGTCTGAGCTATCTGAGCAGGAAGCCTTTTTGTTGGACACTTGTGCTCAGCAAAGTACAGGAGTCCATCCAGGGAGCTGAACACAGACATATCTGTCTGTGATGGTAATTAACGTTGGCACCGTTTACCACATTTCCTTTGCATCCTCAGAGTCTAGCTATGAGCAAATCAAAGCAGGATACATTTTCCAAGAGGTTTGCTCTGATTGAAAAGAGAATTCAGGGAAGTCCAGTGGCCTCTATTATACAGCACTCCAACTCAGATGATTGCTTATCCTATTTGGCTCTAAAACCTGTAACACATTATCATGCCCCAGTTAACAGATGGCAAAGTGAAGACCAGGGAAGATGTGCCCAAGGTCGTACAAGGTTGGGAGACTCAGAGGGTATGGAAAACATCTGGTAATTGCACGTGGTAGTGAAATGATGTCGCAGAGAATCTCTGGCAGTGGTCAGCAGGAGAAGCAGAGAGGGTCGTTGTGAGGCCTTCATGCCCATGGAGGTGCTTGCTCTGGTCAGAGGGAGCTGGGTACTGTGGAATAGGAGACAGGAAAGAATTGCTCCTACACGCTGAGTCGTGCTGGAAAAGAAAGGACTTTATTTACATCTTTGACATTTTGTAGAATTCCAAAGGTGACAGTGGATTGGAGGGTGAAGCTGCCACCCCTCCAACACACTGGTCAGACCAACAGTCTGTCAGCTCTCTCCTCCTCCATGAAAATATGAAAACAAACCATTTGTTGATACTTAAAGTGTGAGAAAACTCTTGGTACGTAAAGAAAACAATTTTTTGAGACGGCTGAACTGGGCAACACAGTACCACGGGCAGGGCTTGCTGCCTTCACTGAACAGCAGACACAGGTCACGCACAGAGGGACATCAGCAGCTCACTGTTTGCACTCCTTCAGGGTGAGACTGTGGCTCTATCCTGAGACAGGTCTGAGTCCTGGGCTGGCAGCTGAGCTGGGGCACTCACAAGGAAGCTGATGTGGAGGAAGGACTATCACGGTGTGGTGGGCCCAACTCAGATTGCTCCTTTCTAGAGCTGAGAGGGGCTGGACTTCAATCTTCTCACTGCAGTAATCCAAGTCCCAGCCAGTGGCTGTACAGCAGGATTTTGACCTTTTCGAACAGAAAAGCTCCACTTCCTGCCAAAAGGGCAAATTCTTACAAGTGTGTTTCCTCCTCCCCTGTGGTTCCGGAACGCACGTAACTCACTTTTCATTCTAAGTAAAGTGTTTTCACAGAGACAATTGAAAGAAATTAAGAATGGCACATCATGATCATTTATATCATGTGTATCTCAGAAAGTTCATCAATTCATACTACATTAGGGAATATGTAAACTAAATGTGCACTCATTTGGCATAGTCCTCAGAGCAATTATTCTTCAGTTGATTTAGTACACTTGATAAAAATAAAGGTTAAGGAGGATGTTAATTTGGGATTTTTTTTTTTTTGCTGGTTTTTATAATGTATTAGAATGCAGATTAATTCCAGACTTTATAATACTGCATCCAATTCTCTATCATATAAAAATAACTTGCATAAATCAGGGAAGCAGGCCTGATCCTTGTGCTTGAACACTCGCAGGGAATTTTGACATTGACTTCTATAGGAGCAGGCCCAATGTCAAAACCTAGATATAACATGAATCCATGCCAGACACGTTAGAGCTCTGCTAGGAACATCCTCATTGGAGCATAATAATATGTGAGAGAGAGACACACACTGTGAGCACTCCTGGGGTTGGGGGCCCTGGGCAAAATGTTGGTGGCAGAACTAATTCTAGTCTGAGGAAATTAGAAAGCCAGTGTTGTGAAATGTTGTTGCTTCCAAATCTCAGCCCATCAGACTACCCAAGACCTACATTTCTCTGTCCAATTTTGGAGGTGGGGGAGTGTTGGCAGGACATCCTCTGGAGACAGTGAAAAGAGATGAAACTACTGCAGATTTTTTTTTCTCTGAGTTCAAGAGAGAGGAGTGAAAAACCTGCCAGAGCTGCCCTAAAATTGCTAATGAAAGAGAGTGAGAGAGGCATTTGCTTCAATATGCTCAGCCAAAATGGGATTTTCAAAGGAGTCTGGATAAAGACATCAGACACAAAGAAATCAGTACCTAATAAAAGAACTTACCTGAGTCAATCCTGCTGATTGGCTTCAATAGCAGACATGTGGGTGTTGAAGCAGAATTCACTGCAGAAGTTAAAAAAAAAAAAAAGAGAATGAAGAGGAAAAAGAAAAATAACATGCAAGTAGTCGGCAATGCTAATAACATGAGTAGGAAAGAGTCCTGCCTCTGCAGGGTTGAGAGACTGCTTCACAGCAGCTGGGAGGAGTGGTGGTAGTCTTCTCCCTCAGGAATAAATCAAACCTCTATCCTGATGTGGATCTGGGGGCAGACGAAGTGAAGGAAATCTACCCAGAAGAAAAATAGGATTATAGAAGTATTGAATAAGGAATTACATGGGAGTTATACACGGGAGATTTCACTGTAGAAAAATGGGGTTACATGCATAAACCTGTGGCTTAGTTCAGAAAACTCTTATCCATGGCCTCCTTACTGAGGGATGGCATGTCTTCATTCTCTCTTCACTGCCACTCCCTGTCACTGGTGCTGTGGGGACAACCCTCGTGTCCCTAGAGCTGCCTCAACCCATCACAGCCATGGGAAAAGGTTTTTCTCCATTAATCTTTGTCCCCTGTACACTGACCCCACGCCCCATGTGCATTTGGGGTTTGCAGAGAGCCCATCCTCCCTGGCTAACCCCAACAGCAGCCACACAGTGCCAGGGCGGTCAGGAATTCGCACGCAGGGAGTGAGAGTTACTCATCATCCTTTCCTCATTCCTTGGCATTGCCAGCCCTGAGAAACCTGCTCCCAAGAGTGCTCTCAACAACTGTATCTGCGGAGGGATGGGAAGTCAGCTCTTCACTTTATCCTTTCTGCACCTCCCTTCTGCTCCGGGCCCAGGTGGGTCCAGGTTCTTGCGGACGCAAGCAGGGAAGGTTTTACTCTGCTCCTTCCACATCGGCTCTGTTTGGATTTGTGTGTGTAGGAGGCAGCTGGATTCACGAGACGTGCCAAGTTCCAGCCATCCTTGGTCCAAATCCTGTTGAACCATGTGCATCCAATTCTCCTCCCTCCCTCCCCCGGGTTTGGAGGCGCGGGGGAGGCGCTGGAACGCCGCAGGAGCCTCGCCTTGGCTCGGGAGATGGGCGCTAAAATTAGGCACAAATCCTCTTCTCCTGTCCGCCACACAACCATGGCAGGGTTTATTTCCATCCTCTGCACATCCTTGGGTGGTTTCTGGTAGCACTCCCCAAGTGCAGGCCTGGGGGGATCCAGTGAGGGTGGTTGGGAGCTCTCGTCTGCACAGGGGCTTTGCTTCACATTATCAGGCAGCACAGGCAGGCCCATGGTGCCTCGCTTCCATTAAGCTCATTTTTTGGACCAATGAGTAAAACTACGCATTTCTACATTTTTTTGGACTAAGAGAAGTGCGCTGAGCTGGAGTTCTCAAGATGCCAAATGTGATTTCACAGCCACCATCCAGATAGAATTGCCCTTTAACATCATCCAAGAAGTTTTTATACACAAAAATTATTCTGTCATACATAAAATGGCCCAAGTAATTTGGATGAGTTATTTAATAAACTTTGCCTTGCTGCAATCTACGAACAATTTATGATGTTCTTGAATTTCCTCATAATTCAGTTATTTCTTGCTAGATAAGTTGGACGAATAAGTTGTGGCCTGTTGACTGCATGTAAGTGATTAATTAATTGCATATTTCTGGATCCTGGAGTTTAAGTGCATTGGTCAGTCTAATTGGATCAGGAGACCACATGGTGTACTTATGTTCTCAAGCTGGATGGATGCTTCTCCTTGAAAGAATCCTCCAAGAATAAAAATTCCTGATCAAGCATTTAAAGCAGGCATCCAGGCTGAAATGCCAGGATGCAGGCAGCCACAAACTCAATCAATTACATGAGTGCTATTGGCATCCCGGAAAGCGAAGTGCTGCATTGTGCAAGCCTTTTTCCAAAAGGAAAAAGAATTCCAGCTCCAGAAAATATTCATAGAAGTATTACCTAATAATCACTTTGCCAAGCTCACTCCTGCCAGCAAGTTCAGTTGTTAAAACACATGTATAGTACAAGCTCAACTGAAGCAAATTTCTATGAAAATTATGTACAGCACATGCTTTCATCCGCTCTTCTGAGCTCTCACAGTGCTGATATTAAAAGGATCAGCAACATCTCTCTTTGCACCATGTTTATTGCTGTTTTATGTAACCTGTATGCCATGTACATCCTGGCACTGTCATTAATTTTAAGCTAGGTCAAATTCATACATATTAGATAATAAGCATTTTTAGTCCCCAAATGTGTGTGTTAATTAATTTTATTTCATTCAGAGTAATTGTCCTTATAGCTCTGTGCTCATTAAAAGAAGAGGTTGAGAATCCTCCTTTGTGCTAGGCTTAATTTGGGTGGAAATCACAGAAGCTGCCTTACAACTTCTCTGTCAATGTAGATGAGTTTTGACTTGCAGGCAGCCCCCCTCCTCTCCACCACTCTTACTGACTCAGGAGTCATTTCCAATTCCTCAGTGTAAGCACACATCACTCTAAGGAGACAGAAATTACATCCAAAGCAGTAGAAATAGCCAGAGAGACCTAGTTTTGTGCATTTTCCTTCTGAAAGATCAGAATCCGTTGTACTGAATGGAAATCCCTACAATGAAGAAGGTGCTGGAGGGCCACCTCCCCACGTCCCCACTGTCCACTTAACCTGTCCAGGGGCAAACTGTCCTTCCAGGTGGCATTCAGGGTCTCGTAAAGTGCATGTGTCCCATGCAGGAGTTTTCTGATATGTAACTGACAGCACAAACTGTAGTTTATAAGCAGCTCATTGGTGATCAGGTAGACTTGCGGAAGTTGGTACAGATTCTGAAAGGTGGTTGTTTGTTTGGTTTTTTTTTTTTTTTTTTTTTTTTTTTTTTTTTTTTTTTTTTTTTTTNTTTTTTTTTTTTTTTTTTCTTTTCTTTTTTTTTTTGTTATTATTTTCAATTTTTTTATTTGTTTTTAGGTTTTGGGTTTTGGTTTTGGGTTTGGTTTGGTTTGGTTTGGTTTGGTTTGTTATCTCATGTTCATTAGCAGGGCTTGTGTGCCCCAGACTTGTCTTTTCTCAGTGTCAACCACTTGAGCCTTGAGATCGCTGCTGCAGTTGCTGTTCATTAAAAACCTATTTGTCATTTATTAGGAGTTTATAAGTGAACCCTGCACAGGCTGGTCTCTCTTCCAGCACTGGTGCTGCTGGACATCTTTGAGTTCCCTTGTGTTTCTCACTCATTTTCACAGTGAAGGGCTCTTTAGGGGTTTTGATGTGGAGCCAGCATTTGAACTGTTGGATTAAGAGGAGGTGTAGCTCGAGCTCATCTCTCACAGGTCCCAGCAGAGGATGAAGGTGCTCAGCACCTGCTGGGTTGGTGAATATTCCCTGGTGAAAGGCTGCTCTCAGCTTCTGCCTCCTGTCCCCCCAATTTTCATTTGCAGTTGACATCTTTCCTGACTCAACCAGACATGTAATACTGAGCAGCACATTTTAGCTCTGAGTTAGCTACTTGAGGTGTGTCTAAAAAATGTATGAAGCACCAGCCTGGGTCTTGGCTTCTTCGGTGAACTTCCGAAGATGTGATTGGTGAGGAGCATTTGAGGAGGAGACAGTCCCAAAGGGAATGTGTCCCTCCCAGAAGGTGATCCTTAGGGAACAGAGCAGCTCAGCCTCTCCTATAAATACACCATTTCTCCTCATCTGAAGAGGGCAATAAAATGTGCAGTATGTCCTGACGATGATCAGACATGCACGATTCCCTGGCCAAAGGAGAAAAGAGGAGACTTCTCTTCCAGCTAAAAGACTTTCACAGAAAGTGCCTCTGATGGCACTGCACAGGGAGCCCGCCTTTCTCCAGCCCTCTTGAGGGGTTTTTTTTGCACCATTTTTGCAATGCTGATCTTCTCAGCTAATGTCTTGAGTTCCTCTGCCTGGTAATGCAGTGTGGTCCTCTGAGACCCCTGGGCCTATTTAATTTCATGCATGTGTAAGATACCTTTTCCCTTTTGGCACCATGATACCAGCTGCAGTCACTTTAAACACTGCCAGTTATCAGAATCTGTACAGGGGACAGGAGGAGGAAGAAGATAATGGATTTGCCTTGAGAGCTCCCCTAGAAATCCAGCCCCACGCAGCAGACTGCCTGTGTAATGTATTACTTTTTAATAACGCAAATATATTAACATTAGAGCGGTCTTCTCAATCTCCCATACCTAAACATTGCATCACTATCGGGAGCAAACGTAATTAGATACCATAAATATGAAAAATATCGGGACATTAGCATAAGGAGCACCAATAAGTTGCTTTGCTTGTCATGTAATTGAAAAGCATTAAGGGTTCATCGTGCCGCGTGCGGCGAGCAGGGATCAAGCCTAATGCGAAGGGACAGCTCCGGTATGCAGAGCCTCACCCGAAATAACTTCACAGGGACACTGCCACGGGTTTTTTTAGGTCTGGAAGTTAACATTTCTGTGAAGTTGATTAGCGCTTGCAAGCGCTCTGTGCTATTTTCTAATCAGTGACACCCGCTGTCTTGGTTATTTAATGGTATTAGCAGCAGCAAAAGTGGAACCATTTGTTTCAGGCCAAGCAATCATAATCCTGCTCACTCTGGATGCTGGTATTTAGGTATGCGTGGGATGCTGTTTTCATCCCACACTCCTCTTCTGTGAGATTTTTGCTTTGCAAAGTTTTCCAGTCTCTTGGTCTTCTGCTTAGCACCCTCCAGGTAAGCCTGGAATTGAAGAAATGTCAACCATTTTAAATAAGGTACAATGCCAAAATGACAGATGAAGATTTTAAACTTCCAAAGCAAAAAGGAATTATTTAGCATGGCTCTACTGGGAGTACAGACTCATGCTGAGAAAAAAAGGGATACTTTGAATGACTTTCTGGCAAGGAAATCTGTGGAATAGCCCAAGAGGGAAATGTCGAGTCCTTGAGGCTGAGGTAGATTAGATCCATGCTAGAAGACACCTAATCTTGGCTGGAAGACAGGTCAGTAGTGCTTTCCCAGCCAGCTGCGCAAGGGATTTTCCAGGCTGGTCCTTAGGGTCTCACATTATCCAGATGCAGAGGGAAGGCTTGGCTCCTCACTCAGTGGGGACAGGATTCTGAGCCGAGCTGCATCCCTCCTCAGGGCACAGAGAGGGAGGGAGAGGCACAGTGTGACTGTGTGCAACCACCAACAGCTTCTGGGCTGAGATAAGGCTGTCCTTCCTTCTCCCCTGTGCTGTCTCCCTGTGCCAGGTTTCTGAAGCATCCACCATTTCCCCACCTGCTGCAGCCCGTGGACACACAGCACGGATGTGATAATGTACGGGGTCGGCCTGGGTTTGCAGGGTGTAGCCCTGATTTAATGTTTTACTTTTGGGAAATTCCTTTCCCAAGAGATTTTCTGTAAACGAGAGAAATGTTTTTGTAACTGTACCTATGTTTATCCATTCTTTCTCACAAAAGAAGTTTCTTAACAAACATCTGTTTTAACCAACGTAATTAAAGAGGTTTACCTTTGCTTCACCAATCAAATTAGTCTACGTAAAATACTGTATAAGATGGTCACATCTCAAAAATAAAGTGGTAATATTTCTAACCTTCTGATCAAGAGTCTGTGTCGTTATTTAGTACTCAACAACAATAGCAGGGAGCACCTGCAGTGCGGGGCTGGGCAGGGTGTGGGGTTTTCCTGGTGTGGAGCACCCCTGAGCTCCAGCCGTGCACTGAGCTGCTCAGCGCAAGCAAACCCAGCCAAGAGGGCACTGGGTGGGCCTGGGCTTTCTGGGGTTTGGAGAGTCAGAGGTCTGGCAGGGGTGCTCCCTTGGCTGTAGGGTGGGAGGGGACCCTGAGACTGTTGACAGTGGCTGAGCTGGCTGCTCAAAGCAACCTGTCACTGGCAGTTCTTGTTTTATCTCCTGAAATTATCCTTGTTATAGGTTTGGATGCCAAATCCTCTTTCACCTTCATCTCTTTTTCTTTCTGTACACACCTCGTTCTCTTAATTAGTTGCATTTCTGTCTCTGCTTTGCTTCTACTTTAGTCCTTTCTCCGGCTCTGCTCACTGATCTCGTTTTCCTTTACTTTCTGTCTGCCCTCTCATGGCTGGATATTTATTTGCTTATTTTAATTCCTCCGGTGGGAAAGCCTTTTCCGCACCACATCTTGTAGACATCAGAGGATCTTCTCGGCCCCTTTCTGTCCTCCCCTTCCCTGTGCCGGCGTTTTTCCTTTGCTCTCTCCCCCTCTGCGAGTTGTGCTGTTGCTCTGCTCTCACTGCCATGGTAACTTCAAAAAGACAGGGCCATTTGATATACCAGGCGAAGGAGAAGTCCGCAGGAGTGTGTGCGTGCGTGTGGATGTGTCAGGGGAGGAAAGGGAACATCCTTTCCCTTTCTCTTTTCATTTTCAGATTCAAAGCGTTTCGTTACAGCTGCTGAGAGGGGGCAGGCTGGCTCGCAGTGGGACAGGGGCCACGACCCTCATCCTGCTCCCCATTTTGGGGCCTGGGGTGCTCAGCTGCTCCCCAAGCCCGGCTCTGCAGCAGTGAGGAAGGGAGAAAAAAAAAAAAGAGGCAGCAACATCTTAAAAGTGTAAAGCATAGTAAGGAACAGCTCTGCTCCCGAGGGGAAACATGTGGGGCATTAGGAGCTCTTTCCCCAGCTTTCACATTTATTCTTGAAAGTCTACGGTGAAGGAAAACAAACACAACACTTCAAACCAGGCACAGGGGATGGGGGCTGCAGCAGCAGCCATCGGGAGGGACCAGACCCACGGGGAGGGCCAGGGTGGGGCAGCTCTCCCTGGGCTTTTGGGCTGGGAGGGGAGGCAGGGAGGCAGAGCTTTCTCAGGGGTATGGTCCCAGGTGAGCCTGCTGACTCCAACGGGGAGTGCAGCACCCTGCAGCCAAACCCTGGCGCTGTGGGAGGAGTGGTGGAGGCTGTGGCTGCAGCTTTCAGCCCCATCCCTACAGAGCAGGCAGCACCGTCAGCCCATGGAATCACAAAAAAAGAACCACAGAATCACAGGTTCGTGAATGGTCTGGGTCGGAAGGAACCGTAAAAGTGACCTCATTCCAAACT
>VYZR01110868.1:0-16015 GCA_013400675.1 Oxylabes madagascariensis | reverse complement strand
TACTCTGTGACAGGGCATCCTGGATGTCTTTGGAAGTGCTCCATCATTTTAAAGTGAACACAAGGATCTTGGGAAAGCGCTCCCACCAGTAAGGTTGTGATTCTTCAGCACTTAAGTTAGCATTTCATTAGCTCAGGGGTATAGCCAGCTCTGCCAAGCCACCTGTTCCACATCCTCATTCATTCAGGAACAGATCAGCTCGAAATCTGCATTGTCAGCTTGTCAGAAGGACTTTCACAGGAAAAAAATGCCAACAGAAAAAGCCATAGATTCTTACCATCAGCTGTAACTCCCTTTTTGTTGCCAGTACGCTTTACAGTTTCCCAAGTTCTGTCGAAACAGAGAAAAGAACAAATGAATACGTAAATAATCTTCTACTCCTGCTACTTTCATTTAAAGCAAAATGCATCATCACACAGTGAGGTCTTGTAAGAAGCAGCATGCCATAAGCAGGCCCTGTCATACATCAGCACTATAAAATGTCTACCGCATAGTTTTCTTACGCCTTCCTTCTTAAGGAGGGAGAGAGAAAATAGTTAATTATAGTTACACAGAAGAGCCAATCTTGCTAATTTTAAGAGGATACTCTGCTGATGAGCTGGGAGGCACTAGAGAAAGCAATCAGTACAGAATCCAACTCAAGGGGAGGGAGTTAAAGCCATGCTGTAACACCTACATAAATACAGCAAAACTAAGGAGTACAAAAGAATTGAGCAGAAATGATAACACACAAGAGGACATTAATTTGTCAATAATATGCAAGATACAGCACCACCAGCAGGGAAAAAGGAGCCCACAATGAAGAATCAGAAAAGCCACAGGATGAACTCTCTGACTGTCACAGAGTAGTTGCACAGCCAGAACTTCTGTGTAGCATCTTTCTAAAGAACTGGAAATGCAACACAATCCAGGTCCAGTGTGCCCAAGAGGATTTAGGAGCCAAATTCAATCCCAATGCTTGCATATCTGCTGGAGTAAGATTCTCTTCTCTCAGCAGCAGGAACTCTGAAGGAACCTCACAATGAATAGCTCTCATCTTGTGTGGAGTGATGTGTTTGTAATGCTCACGTTCTCTAGCCTGGGGCCAGTCTGTACAACTGGGAATCTGGAATACCAGAGAGGCAATTACCTGGTTTTCCCAAAGGGATCAGTGTAAGTTGTTTCTGCAAGCTTCAACCATTGTCTTTCTACAATTACCTAAAATAGAGAATTGTTTGTTAAATACATTATAAAATTAATTCCAAAGAATTGGGAGAAACAACACAACTATTTTTAGGTTCTTTTGAAGACAAATTTCAGCATCACAACACATTCAGGAATGTGCAACAGCATTCCTGTTGCTAATACAGAAAAAAAAATTACTCTAAATTCTTGAATATGAATAAAAAAAATAACCCCAAGACAGTAGCTTTTCTTAACATGAGTTTTATAACCAAGTTTTGATGAATTCAGTGGGATTTTATGTACTGCAAAGTCCTCATTTTTCAGTGGGATTTTGCAAGGGTAATATATCAGCTGCAAAGGGTCTCTGGGCTGCACAGACCTTAGCTACACTGGTGCTCACGAGTGCCCCCTTAGCAGAAAGCACAGCCCAAAAGCTGAGTGTGCAAGACTGAAAATCAAACCACCCTGAAACTTTTCTTGCCCTGCTCCCAGACTGTGGCCTCGTGGAGCTGCTGTTTTCTGCTGCTGTGAGAGTGATACATGCCTGCCTCTGATACAGACCTCACTGAGAGCTGCTGAGTGAGAGCTTGGCATTAACACTATGACCAAATGTCTCTTCTGGGCTACATGAGTTTATTTTCCCTATGATGTTTCCCCATCTTTTATGTAATTCATTTAAAAGAGAAAAGTCCCTAGATATTAGCCCAGCAGTTTGCTTCTTTTACTGTAACTTGTTTTAAAATGAGTTCTTTTTATTGCTTTGTCTATTACTTTGATGGGCAAAAAACATCTGCTTGTAACAGCTTGAATGTGCCTTCCCAGAAAAAGGAAGAATGAAGTAAGATCAGCTGCCACTTTCATGGAAGATATTCCAGCATCAGACCACACTGTTGTTGCACAGTTACAGAACCACTTCTGATATAAGAGCCACTGGCAGAGAGTAAATACGTCTCTGTATTAAGCCCACAAAATTATTGAAAACAGTAAATAGCTTAAAATATGTAAGATCTAGTTAGAAATTTCCAGTGATACCAAAGAGTACATTGTTTTAAAAGAGAATAACTAAGAAACATTACAAAAAACCCCCAAAAAACAACAAATTAAACAGAGAACCATAAAAAACTATATAAAACTAAACCAAAAGAGGATAAAATGAAAATGCTGCCTGCAAAAAGCACAGCTCTTAATAGAAAACCCAAAAAGATTACAAAAATTAAATCCTTTATGCTTGTGAAATATTAATATTAAAACAATACCCAAGAGAAAAGACATAATCCAAACAAATCTCTTCTTTCCTTGTACCTTGGTACCCGGAAGAAATTACAAGAACGTGCTCACTCCACAAAGAACAAATAAAAGAAACCACATTTGTGTTATAACAAGAGCAGGACGCTGCCAAACCTGCCTTAACACCAAAGATTGACTTTTAAGAGTTCACTTAAAAGGGAACAGACACAAATACAGGCAGTTTAGGGTGAAAGTGCAGTCCTTTCTTAGGACTGATATTATTCTTACTACTTCCTTACTGATATCTTTGAAACAGCAATTATCTAAATTCAAATCCTTTCAGAAAACATACAATGTGGTACAACCCTAAATGTTAAAGCAGCCCTTGGTGGTTCACCACCTTAAAGAAACAGAAAACTGTTTGAAAGAGAAAACTGTTGTTGAGTTTTGTAACCCACCAGTTTGTAAAGTCTCTCAGAGATATCAGCATTATTTCTGAACACTGAAAAACCTCCTGAAGAGACAATACAAGAAATAGATGCAAAATCTGAAAAAAAGAGAAGCAGCTTAAAATAATGCAACACTGTAGATTTCTCTCTCCTCATTGATAATTTGTATAATCATTTCAATAAACAGGAATGTCACATCTTTTAAACTCTCTGACAATCAAGAAGAAGTGTTTTGTCAATTGAATAGGTTTTTATGAACATACAGACTCTCTAGCATTTTGTACTTTGCACTCACAAATCTACAAATAATTGTTATTAACAACAAAAAGTGTCAAACCCAAGCATGCTGTACCTCTTCCTTAAGGACGACTTGTTTAGCTGTTTTTGCAATTTCTGTGGATGTCTCAGCTGCCATTTTCAGGAATGTCAGGTTTTTCCCCTCCTGTGCAAAGTCCAGATATATATGAAACAAAATCAATATTTGCCTTCAGTGTAAAGTTAAAAGGTTCATTTCTGCACTGTAAATTAACAAATATAGCTTGTTGGAGAAAGTCAGGGACGTGTGATGGCAAGTTCAATTCATATTTTGAGCTCCACCCAGTGATTTCAGAGCCCAATAATTCAAAGGAGAAATGTGAATTTGGGTCAAATCCCTGACTTGCATAGTTTTAATAGTCCTATCAGCTGTCAGGTAGCTATGCTGGCTGAAGACACCTTTCTTAACTATTCAAATGTCAGACACTCATACAGACAATTGATCCATTTCAAATGGTTTCATTCTGATCGGGGTGAAATGCTCTGTAAACAGTGTCTGGACAACAGGACTGTGCATTCCACTGTGAAAGTGTAAAAAAAACCCTTATACCAAGAGGACTTCAGTGGTAAAACTGACTGCTGTTAAAAATCAGAACTAGAACCTACCTCCACCTTATATCACAAATAAAACACGTAAATGACTCAATCCTTCCACTAAAAAACAAGGTCAAAACACTACATGTGTGTTGCAAGCCTGTGCAGCACGTGGGGCTGGTGTGACCATGGCATGTCAGTCCCTTACTAGGAATGATGTGCCCAACACCATGCAAAAGGCAGCATTTTCATTAAAAAATGCCCAAAGCAAGGCTCTGCACCTGCAGCTCAGTGCCTCAGCTTGCATCCTCAGCAAAGTGAGATTATGCACTCCCTCCATCCAGCTCCAGCCTAAAGACACAGCAGGCAGCAGAAAAAAAATGTATTAGAGACTGACCCTGTGTCACTGTGGAACTACAGGGCACTTTCAGCACAGAAACTTATTCCAGGGAAACCATCTCTGATATTAATTTAATACTGAAGTCCTGAAAATCATGAATCATAAGCAAAAGCCATTGAAAAGAAACAAATCAGTTTAAACACCAGGAGAGATGAGATGAGATAATCTTACAGATCTCAATCTTCCATAGCATTGATGGTCATAAACTTTCCATGAAGACAAAAAGAATCTTTCCATGACTTCAGCTATGGATTAATGAGGCTCCGTGTGGTCTCTAGCAATGAATAGTACCGAAGTGTGTGAAAACCTTCTCTGTCACAGCCAACTTTAGCACTTCCATTTTTTACTTCATCTTTATCCTTTTATGGTAACATCTGTTGCACACTCGTGAAACATGAAAGAGCAACAATCAGCTTTCTTACAAACTGGATTGACATTTACTTGCAGTAAGTAGTTAAAAGGAACAGGTAGGACTAAATATTTCTGTTTATCAGCAGGAGTAAAGCTAAAATACATTAAACCATTTCCTTGGTCTGTACACAGGGCAGACTCTTTCTTAAGTCTTAAGAAAGTGTTTTTGGATGAAGTAGGTCATAGAGGTCAAATGTGCAGATTGGTTTTATGTAACATAAAGTCTTGAAAAGACACCCTGACCTGTTAAACCAAATTCTGTTCCTTCAAAAATATGTTCTGTAATATTCTCTTAAACCAATGAAGCACCTTTTCCAAACTACATAGTTTTGTTATCTACCTTACCACTATTTGTATGAAAAACTGGTCAGTTGCTCATGTTCCAGTTTCTATCCCACTACAGATCAGGCAGCTGTTCCAATGTTTGGAACTCCCTTCTCTTAGGATTGAAGAGTTTTATCTGGACAATGGCCATGGTCTCATGCTGTGACTCTCAAATACAAGACCAAGCTTTCCACCAAACATGCAAAAGAAGCACAGCCTAGGAGAAACAGTCAGAGGAGGCTCTGTGTGTGTCTTTAAAAACACAAAAACCTTACATACCCAGCTACAGCAAATTCACCTCCCACATTTGGAAAGAATTATAGCCTCTTGCATTATCAATATAAATATATCAAAGGAGCAGAGAGTAAACCATAGCCTTGTTAAACTTGTCTTTGGATTGGCCTAAGTCTCCCTTTTTTACTCTCGCCTCACAGGAAATCCTGTTCTATTGATCACACTAATCCTTCTGCACAAATATCAGTGTATCTTTCTCAAACGTGGATTACCACAGTTGTACCATGAAAAAAAAAAAATACTAAAACCTAATTTCATGGCAGAATCTATTTTCAAAACAGCTTGCTCTCTCCTGAGAGATTCAACGGTCACTTGCTACTTAAAACAACAACAAAAAAATACAGTTTCAGTGGTTTGAATTATCACTAAAACCTAAAATGGGTGAACACCTCAAAGAGAGGGGAACACTGATCCATCCCAGCTCCTGTAGTTTGGGTCTCCTCCACAAGTGGGTGCAGTAACTCTACATATAGTGACATTTTTAAAAGCTCCACCAAAACAGTATTTTTGTCCAGATTCAGTTGGCAGTATAGAAGTGAGAATTTCTGCTGTTAGAAAGCTGAAATACCATTTGGTTAAATGAAGGCTGCAATTCTGGCATTTCACGTTAGTCATGTTGTCAAGGATGGCAACATCTTTTGCTCATAAACAAAATTAGCTGCAACTGAAAATTAAATTTAACACTAAAATGGGAGGTTTCTAAAGGCCTATTTAGCTTTTGGAATATGCCTTGTCTTGCAGTTCTTCTATCTCATCAAATTCCCTCTGCATATAAAAATGAGTTCATTTTAGTGAAAAATTCAATGCAGCTGATGCAGCAGCCTGGGAACCTGGCTACCTGATTTAGGATTACATGAGCTCTAAGAATACACATTTTTAATGGTTATAAATGAAATCTTAAGAATTTGTCAAAGTGTCCACATTTATCAGCTGCCTTAACACGAATCAACAGCACTCGAACTATCAATTATGGAGAAAAATAAATGTTTTCTACCTTGTCTAGTAGTTTTTGTGCCCAGTGTTACAATGTACTGCTGGCAAATCATGCTACTTCTTTCATTTATTTCAAACTGGGATCAAATCCTGTCTTGAAAAAGCCATGTCATGTATAAAATACGTAACTTTATTCCCACTGCTTATTCCTTTATTGAGTGGCTTCCTTTCAAGGCAGCATCCAGCATTCTACAGTTTCCAAATTATCCTTCCCAGCAGTTAAAATCTTAAGCCAACTGAGGCCTGTGAATCAGTTCGAGAGAGAAGTCAAGATATCAGAACTATACTTCAATATTAATGCTGAGATAGATGAACCAGCTTTCCTAAATCACTTTTCAGAAGACATTCTCTGATCCAAACACACACCCCAGCTGACAGCAAGCAGATTTAATGGAAGCTCAGTACCGGGGGTCTCATGGCAAACTCAAGGTCAAGGTCAAACAAAATACAGATTTTCTTATAAAGAACGCGCAAAAGAGACACTGGCAACATTTTATGCACGATTTAACAAACAGCACTCCCACATACCTAGGCTGAAGATACACACCTTTAAAAACTCCTAAGGCACTTTAAACTTGTTACTTGCACTTTAGTGCTATGATTCTAGAAACAAAATCAATTAAGTAGCAATTAAGTTGAGGGGAGGGAGAAAATCAGGGGGAGGATGTTTCATTTTTATCATGGTATCTAGAAGCATGGATGACCCACTGAGGGCCAAATAAAACATGGACAAGTAACTGCAGAACAAACAAGGACTATCTCACACAAGCAGAGGAGGGTTAGAGGCAGCTCCACGGTGTTATCAAACTTCCCAACAGCTGAGGTGTCCCACAGCTGTGGGAGACATCCCCAAAGTGCAGCCGTGAGAGCACAGGAGGAAAGATCGCATGGTGTATTGGTTTAGCATGAATAGTAAAAAAACCAATTAGTGATCTTCTTTAAAAACTAACAGCCATGTTAGCCAATAGGATACAAGTGTACACCGCTGGGACACAAAGTTCAAATTCAGAAGAGTGCTTTTGAAATGCTTCAATTTTTGTTCTCTTTCTAGTTTGTGTTAAATAAATAAATAAATCTAATAAATAAATAAATTTAACTGTTTTTTTTTTTAGTTAAACCTAGTTTACCTTCCTTTTAATCCTATTCCACAATAAAGAAATATTTAAACCACTACACTAAATTTAACAAACAAAATTCAGTGAACATTAAACCATTACAATTTTTAATACTTCTACCCAATTACAAATTTTAACCTATTACACATGGAAACAAGGCCATGCAGGGGACACACAGACACAACAGCTGAACCACGGGGCTTAAAAATCCCCGACACTACTCTGTTAATGCTTGACTTGGGACTGAACAGAATGAAATAGTGGTTGATAAAATACTTGACATGAACTGATAATGTGCACTCATAGCCCAGAAAGCCAAAGGTGTCCTGGACTGCATCCAAAGATTCTGCCCCTCTCCCCTGCCCTTGTGAGAGCCCACCCGGAGCACCGTGCATGGTTCTGTGTCCCCAACAGAACAAGGACTTGGAAAAGCTGGAGCAAGTCCAGAGGAGGCCAAGAAGTTGATAAGGGGACTGGAACAACTCTCCTACAAAGACAGGCTGAGAAAATTGGAGAGGGTCGTGTGGAGACCCCAGAGCACCTTCCAGTACCTGAAGGAGGCACTGGAAGCTGGAGAGGGCCTATTCATCAGAACTGCAGCGATAGAACAAGGAGTAATGGGTACAAATCGAAAGAGGGGAAATTTAGGTGAGACATTAGGAAGAAATCGTTTACTGCGAGGGTGGTGAGACACCAGAACAGATTGCCCAGGGAGCTGTGGATGCCAGGTTGGACAAAGCCTTGAGCAACCCGGTGTCACGGGAAGCACCCCTGCCCACGGCAGGGGGCGATTGGAACAAGATGATCTCCAAGCTCCCTTCCAACCCCTTAACACCCTACGAGACCACGAAACAGCTCCATGCAGGGCACACGCGGGCGCAGGGAGAAGCTGAACGGATAACGCGTTACCCAGCTCTTCCCGGGGCAGGGCAGGGCGGAGCGGAGGCAGCGCCGCGGGGCCCGGGCCGGGGCCGGGCAGCGCTGAGGAGGAGGAAGGGGAGGATGAAGAAGGAGCAGGTGGCGCACTGCCAGTTCTCCCTGTGGTACCCGCTCTTCAAGGCCGTCACCATCCGCAGGTGTGGGCGGTGAGGGGCGGCGGGGGCGGTGCGGGCCGTAGGGGAGCGGTGTGCGGGGAGGCTGGGGAGGAGTGTGGGGCGAAGGAGAGTGTCTGCTCTCCCTTCAGCCCTGGTCAGGCTCACCTGGAGTGCTGTGTTCGGTTCTGGGCTCCCCAGAGCAGGAGGGACGTGGAGCTCCTGGAACGGGTCCGGTGCAGGGCATGATTAAGGGACTGGAAAAGCTGAGGGAATTGGGCCTGTTCAGCCTCGAGAATTACAGAATGGTTTGGGTTAGGAGGGACCTTAAAGATCATCTGTTTCCAGTCTCTGCCATGGGCAAGGACACCTTCCTCTAGACCGGGTTGCTCCAAGCTCCTTCCAGCCTGGCCTTGGGCACCTGCAGGGATGGGGCAGCCACAGCTTCTCTGGGCAATCTGTGCCAGGGCCTCACCGTCCTCACACGAAAGAATTTCTTCCTAATATCTCTCTAAACCGACTGTCTCTCAATTTGAATCCATGTGTTGTCACTACAAGCTGTTGTAAATAGTCTTGCTCCATCTTTCCTGCAAGTTCCCTTCAGGTACTGAAGGAAAAAGAGATGACTGAGAGGGGACTTCATTAGTGCATATCAATATCTAAAGAGGGGGTGCCAAAGGATGGAGCAGGCTCTGCTTGGTGCTGGCGAGCCATAGAAGGCAAAGGGAAGAACCTGATGCCCTGGAAGTTCCACCTGAGCATGAGGAAAAACTTCTGTCCTGTGCAGTGACCGAGCACTGGAACAGATTGTCCTCAGAGGCTGTGGAGATATTCCAGAGCTGTCTGGACACAGCCATGTGCCCTGTGCTCTGGGATGGCCCTGCTGGAGCAGGGAGGTCGGAGCACAAGAGCCCTGTGGTCCCTTCCAACCTGACCCATTCTGGGATTCTGTGGGGCTAGGCTGGGGTAAAAGTGAGCCTGTGTTGGGGCAGGGTTGGGTGAGATAGAGGGGACCTGTGTGGGGCAGAGCTGGGGTGGAGGTGGTGAAGGATTGATTGAGCCATCAGCTGCAGTCCCAGGAGCTGGGGTTTTGTCTCCACATCCCAAGGGAGTATTTTGGGAAGCCCTAGGGCCAGGTACCCCTGCGCTCCCTGCTCTCCTGGCGGGACTCCATGCTGAGCATCAGAAGATATCCACACTGTTCCTAGTATCCAAATCCTGCTGTTCCTACTTTAACTGTCACTGAATAGATCCAACCCAAGTGGCCAGCTTGGTGTTTCTGTGTATTTCTGGAAGCCACAGGAAATTCTGCAGTTTCTGAGGTGCTGCTGCAGGTCATGAGATAGTTACAAGAACTACCAGAAGCTCAGGAAAGTCAAGATAGCTGTTCAGTTGGATCAAAAAGTGCTGACATCATGCTCGTAGTTATCAAAGCATTTGATCTTTTATCTTTCTTAGCGTTCAACACAGGCTTAGTTTTGGCAAGTTTAGTGATAGTCCTGCATTTTTGAACCTTAGGATGGCATAGGCAAATTTTGATTTAAATTTCCGAAGGAAAACCTTTAGTTTGAGCAACATGTCTTCTCACAAGCTGCACACAGTTTTACTTGGAATTTTTTAGAGCTTTGAAGGAGTGGGGCATTTTTGTGTGTTTCATCTAAAATTTTTGTCCTATACTTCCCTGCAGGGAAAATGGGTGTTGCTTTTTTTGGGTGAGGCATAAGATAGGCAAAAGAGAATTTTCTTCCATAATGTTAGAGAATAAAACATAGTATTGTTGGGGTATGTGCTATAAAAAACCAAATTCTTTCATTCCACTAGGATTTTATTATAGAAGTATTAATAAGGTATTAAAGAGATTTTCACATTTCTTCCAGTGTTATACTTCCCCTGCCAGAGAATGTGAAAGAATATTTGCTGGATGATGGAACACTGGTGGTTTCTGGAAGGTAAAGTGTGTTTTCTCCCCAGCTTCCAAGTATTAATGCCATTTTATATTCACAGCAGCATTTTGTATGTATATATTGTATTGAGCATAATGAGCTTTTAAATTTGACCACTGTGAGTGCAGTAAACCTCACACATTGTGAGCATGTGAATGGGGTCACTGTTGTTAGTACAGCTGGATTTGCTGGTGCCTGAAGCAGATCCTAAAATCCATGAACTGCAATTCATTCCAGACCAAGTGGACACAGTCCTTTCATTCTTTTCTCCACCTTTCTTTGGGGAGTGTACCAGTCTCTGGGATGCTCAGCTGCTGGTTTGTGTTTGGTTCTTTGGATCTGGTTGGGTCCAGTTCACAGTCTTGACCTGTCCCATGCCAGGCCAGTGGTGAAGTGACACTACCTGAGCTTAATTCTCAATAAAATAAACTAAATACAAACTCAATAATTAGTAACATTTTATATAATCATTTGCATATGGGCAATCCATGCATACGACAAAGCTGAATGTCCTGTATGAACACCCATGCCAGGAGTTTGAATGGAGAAAAATGAGGTGAATAGAGAGCAGGAACAGTTGGTAGGAACACAGGCCTTGCTCTTTGTTTCTGCCCAGGATCCCACTGTGTGGTTTCCTTGGGAAATGGTTGCTGCCTGCATCTTGTTAATGATCAAACTCAGAAACCAGTCCTCACTCTGGGATTCCCTAACTGGTATTTTGCCCCTTGCAGAGCAACCAGTGAGGCTGGGAGTGAAAGGGAGCTTGATCTGATTTATTAGGTATCTATTTATATAAAAATTGAAGCTGTTTAAACACCTGGTAAAGATGAAAGAGTTTAATTTTTAATTTCTAAATTGTTTTTCTTGTTAAAGGGTATCCAGAAAATTAGATTGTTTCTTATACCATTTTGGATCAGAAGTAGTATTGTCACCTGCTTCTGCAGAATTCTGCAATTTATTTAGCAGCAGCTGTTTATTCTAATAAGCCCTCAGAAAAGCTGAAATTGAGGGTTTGACTTAACAGCTGTGTTCTACAATTTTGCTGTCTTCAGTGGAGTAATGGACAGCTGTATTATTGACTTAAATTACATTTTTAAAATGTTTGCAGTTAAAATTCCTTTTAGAAACCATTTTTTCTCTGAGTTGAATTTTCTTAGCTATAAGTGAATGTGGTCTTCTTGCAGTCAAGGCCAAGACTGCTTTTAACCTTCAGTGCACCCCTGTCTGACCTCTAGATCTCAAAAACTGGATTGGTGGTTTAATCCCTATGGAAGTGCATTTAGGGACTGCAGAGACTCAGCTTGTCTAAGAATTGACTTTTGGCAGGGATGTTCATTTGGCCTTGCCCTGTTTGCTACACTCTCCACTTTCCATAGGCTCTTCTTTTGTCTGTGTGCTGAGAGTGAGGACATTTTCTTTTCTGAGCCAGAAATTCACAGGTCAATGTTTGAAACTCAAGGTTTATGAATTTATATTTGGAAAAGGGAGTATGGAGGCAAAGCATAATTTAAATTGAACTTATTAAAAAAAAAGTTCAAATTGTGTTTGTGTCAGAGTACAATAAAGTTGGAAAAGAATCATTAACAGGGTGTTGAAAAGCTTCAGTTATGGTGTTTTAGAGCAAAAACTTATCTGCTAATTTGAAAGAGGGAAAGTGTTCAGGGTAGGACCTAGGCCTAATGCCAGCTATTTGGTCTTCAGTTTTGGCTTCTTTGATTTTTCTCTGACAGGGTTTTGAGGTTTGATCTTCTTGTGAAAAGATTTTGACATCAAGAGCTGGAAATGCTGTGGAAATGTAGTGAACATGGTCAAGTCAAACTCCAGTGCTTAATTTCTTTTCCTGTTAATTTTTTGTTTCAGAGAAGATCCACCAAGTCATGCTCAGGAGGGGAGTGATGATGCAGAGGAGATACAGGTCAGTGTAAAATGTAAATTAATGTCAAGTCTCTTGAGAAAAATATGAATGTATAACTTTTTCTGCATAATTTATAGGTGCAGAGAGTACTTCACAGAAATGATTATCATGTGGTAGTTGACATGAAAAGCGTAGAAATGTGATCGCTTATGCTGTGAAGTCAGGGAAAGTGTAAAATATTTCTATGCTCTTTCACAGAAGCCTTTTTTTATTTTTCATTTCTTGATAATTGCATTTGTAATAAGGAATGGGAAATGTTGAAACTGAACTTAAAGCTGTTTCATGTCCTGAAAAATTAGGAGTACATTTGGAGTAGTTACTTCAAGAAACAGTGAAAGTTTCTGAGACCATAATAACTCAGAAGGCCATTCTAGAGGGAAAACACTGAAAAATGTTGTAAGTACAAGGTGACAGAATGTACAACAAGGAGATGAAAAAGAAATAAAAGTGAAACTAATGGATCATGGGTCTAAGGTTGGAAGTGCTGGAGCTGGAGACAAGCTGTAGGTAGGGAAGATGAGTTCTGAAATGTCCATCTTTCTGATAGAAATCACAATTGAAATATATACAGGTATCTTTTTATCAGTACTTCAGAGTAGCACTTCTGCTGAATATACACTGTTTTTCCTGTCTTACTTGACAGCCAAAGTAATTGCAGGATGGTGATGTTATGCTCTCTGGAGCAATGATTTGATGTAGTAAGAGGCTGCATGAATTCTGATGTTCTCGTACATTATAATGGATGGCTCAGGAAATGGATGGTAATCTTTGGTTTGTTCTTATTTTGAACAGTGGTCAGATGATGAGAACACTACAACACTTAAGGTAAGGTCCTGTAAAAGCCCCATGTGGGTTTGTCAGCAGGTTCCTTTCTGCAGCCTTGTGATACAAACTTGTTGCTGGTTAGAGATATCTCTTGCTGTATTTAATATTTTTCAGACCATTTTAGCTGGATGGCAGTGTAGATGTCTGTAACTTCAAGAAAGTTTTACTGGCTTAATTTTATTTAACTAAAATAAAACACTTAATCCCCAACAATCATACACTTGTCTAGGAAATGAGCTGCAGTACAGCTCTAAATATAGCTGTCTTTCATTTTCACCACTCTGAGTATCTCCAAATTATTTAATCAGACTGGATGCAGAAGAAACGAAGCCCCTGCAACTCAATCTTCACAGCTCTTCTCTTGATGTGCCATTATTTCTTCTAAGTACATCTCTCTCTGTCTTTTTTTTTTTTCTTTTCCTGTCTTTATGGTCTCCTTGCATGTGGAACTAAGATCATAATGGATGCAAACCAGGCATTCTTGATCTTTTTCTTACATCTGTTTCTGAAATTTGCTGTTGCCCTGTCACTGTCAGAGTTAAAATACTCAAGGCACTTGTCTACCATCGATGCTGTGGCTTCAGTCCTTTAGCTCCCTAATGTTCATCAGGGTGTGGAACTGCTCATGTTGGATTAGGTGCCATATAATCACAACCCTGCTTTGAGTGGTGCTTCTGCTAGCACAGAGTTTATAGCCTAGAGTTTAAAACTACTGCATTGCAAATTTGTGCACGCTGATTAATCTTCAGTTCAAATATTTAACCTTTGATAACCTAGATTCCTTAAATTGTAAATTACTTAAAACAAGGATTTTAGGATCCATCGTGTGGTTTGCAAAGCTCATGGTAATGATGCTAAATAAGTAATACCAGAGCTTGGAGTCAGGTTCTGTTATAATGTAGAACACAATAAGGAAATACATAATTAAGAGGTATTTACCTGTCAGGAGAGCACAGGGCAAATGACTCTAGTGTATCTAGGTAAGTCTACAGCTTCCTCATGAGGGAAGTGGAGGGGCAGAAAATTCTGTTTTTAGAATAACTTGCATTAATATTAATGGTTACAAGGCCAGGCATTCAAAATTCAGGAAATTATGGAATCCAGCTTGTTTATGCAGTTGTAGAACTTTCCTCCTGTGTGTATATTTATCCCCTTGTGTTCATCAAATGACACGTTGGTAACATCTTCCCAAGAAGGCTTAGTATGTGCTGGTATTACATATATAGTAGGACTCCTGATTCCTGTCAAAACAAGAGAAGCTTGGATCAGAATGCAGTGGATGAAGAGTTTTACTTCTTGCAGGAGCAGTTTCTAGAATCAACTGAAAGTCTAAAAATAAAGTTAGAGAAGTGTTTTTTTGAGTTTTCCAAGTGTAGTTTCCCATGGAGACTAGGTAATGCATGAAGGAAAGGTTCAGAATCCTTGAAGTTCAGTCTAGGTCACTGCACTAAAATGTGAGAAGGTTTTTTTTAAGTGCTTGCATTTTAGGAAGCTGCAGTGAGGAGATGCCAGAATGTATGAGGTTTTTTATTCACTTGTATGGCTGTGAGAGTTTTGTTGTTTAAGAGGCATCAATTAGCTTTAGCCTAGAAGTTACTTTTGAATTGAGTTTAAAAATAGGCAGAAATAGTGTTCCTATATACTTCTCGCTATAAATCCTGTCACACGAAAAATCTTTGACATATGCTTTCATATTATTTTAAAGGTCAGCAACCTGGTTTTTTCTGTAGCACCACATTCAGGGTAGAGTTTGGAACAACCTGAAGGGTTGGGTTTTTCTTTTTTACCTCAGTCTTAACATTTTCAATGTTCTTTACAAGGCAAGGTTTTCTAGTCCAACCTTTGTAATGTGTCCTCTATTTTGAATCAATATATTTTGAATCAATATATTGCTAAGCAGCTACTTTAAGACCTAATTTAAGAGCTGATTAGTTAAAGTATTACTAACATTTTATAAAACTAGAGCTTAAGTGAGCGGCTCAAATTGCCTATGATTTGATAAAGCTGTGTTTAATTCTAAAATCACTCTTCAGAACTTGAAATATTACTGGATCTTATTTGTATACAATAATCTACCATAGCATATAAACCAATAGGTAAGGATTTAAGGTTTGGTTGTTAGACTTGTATTTTTGCCAGCTGTTGCAGATTTCATGGTGACTGTTACAACGTTTTGGGTTTTCTCCTAAAGTTCATGATACTTGCTAGTAATGAGAGTTAGAACTGGGAGCATTTTCAGTTTTCCCTGATTGAAAAAATGACAGATTTGATAAAATGATTTAAGTGATTTTATTGAACACTGTGTTTCTGGGGTTCATACTGATTTTAGATTTATTCCTAATGCAATATGTATTTCTAATAGTATTTAGAAGATGGCTACACTTCACTATTAAATGTATTGAAATTTATATTTTTGCTGCTGTTCTTTGTTCAGGCACCAGAATTTCCTGAGTTCACAGCTAAAGTTCAGGAAGCAATAAGTTCCTTGGGTGGCAGTGTTTTTCCTAAACTCAACTGGAGTGCTCCAAGGGTAAGAATGCTGACTCCCAAAATTTGTAACAGATGTTGTCATACAGAATGTTTTGTGTTTGTTTTCTCTCAATGCTTTGGAGAGAAGAAGAGACTAGTGGTTCTGATGAAGGAAGAAGGGATACACAAGATATCAGTGAAGTGGTGGATTCTTTAATCTAAGTGGAAGACTGATATCTTGTCTATCACTAGATGGTGGTGGTGTATTTTTAGGGAGGCTGATGCATGGCAGCACTGACTTCCATATCTAAAACCTATATCCCGTCACAGAGGTTGTGTGGTGGGCAGAACAGCAGCGTCACAGAGGTTGAGNTTGTGTGGTGGGCAGGCTCTTCTTGTTCAGGATACTAGTTGGAAACATTACTTGGTATAAGGATGAAAAGCGCCACAGTTTCAAAAAAAGGCAATAAACTTTCCTCTAGTTAATTTTAGGTACTCTTGACTATACTGTCAGGATAAGTGAAACGAAATATTACTGTTTTGTGTTCTCAAGAGACATTGTGTTCAATCAAGCATTTCAGGAAAGCTCCTGGAAGCAGTAAGGCA
>VYZR01110847.1:14238-54341 GCA_013400675.1 Oxylabes madagascariensis | reverse complement strand
TTTGAAGATCCTAGATTTTCTAGGTGCTCCGTTGCTTTCTGTCTATGTTTTACAGCCCCACAAGGGTTTTAGGGGCAGGATGGTTGCTCCTGGGGAGCAGCACCTGGCAGGGAGCTCACTGCAAGCAAGCGCTATTCCCATGAGCTGAGCATCCCGGGTGGTTTTAAATCCCCAAACTCTAATCCATGGTAAGTTAAAACTTCTCAGGCCTTGCCCAGTGGCCGGGGATCACTCAAAACGGCAGCAGGCAGCTCTTGGGAAGTGCAGCCTTCCCAAAAGCAAACCCCATGGCTCAGTGGGACGTGGCGGGACAAACAGCCCCAGCGAGAGCCGGGAGTGCACTCCAGCTGCGGGATGATTTATGGGACAGCAGGAGGATGGCTTTTTTTTTTTTTTTTTTTTTTTTTTTTTTTTTTTTTTTTTTTTTTTTTTTTTTTTTTTTTTTTGTTAAACAGAGCAGATCCGAACCAGATGTATAACCTTTATCTCCATTGCCGCGGAGAGACGGAGAGAGACGGAGGAGCAGACGGGGAGAGGAAAAGACGTTTGAGTTTCCATGAGCGGCGGCTCTGCTGCCTCCCAAAGCCAGCTCATGGAGAAAAATGAGCCCCGGCAGCCAGGAAAACTTCGCTGTGCTCAACTCCGTGTTTTGTTTTCTCCCTCCGTTGCCGCGGCGACCGCGCCGAAATAAAAGCGCGGCCGGCTGCGATGACCTCACCGTGCCGCTCCATAAAACCCGATATTATAAAGATCGAACCCGGGCAGGGGGTTGAGGATGAGCCTTGTGCTCTGCTCCCCGGGACTGGGAAGGGCAGGAGGTTCAGACATCCATCTTCCGGGATTTTTCCCACCCAGGCAGCAAGATGCAAGGGCGAGGGATGTAGAAGTGTGGTGGGTGCTGCCTGGTGACCCTAGGGCCACCTGTGAGGAAAAGCTCTTGGGAGGGCTCTGCTGAGGGAAAACCACAAAATGGGGAGTTCTGTGTCCAGCTCTGGGGTCCCCAGGACAAGAAGGACATGGAGCTGTTGGAGTCTGTCCAGAGGAGGGCCATGGAGGTGATCAGAGGGATGGAGCAGCCCTGCTGTGAGGAAAGGCTGAAAGAACTGGGATTGTTCAGCCTGGAGACTTTGAGGTGACCTAACTGTGGCTGTGCAGTACCTGAAGGGAGCCTACAAGAAACACGTAGAAAAACTTTTTACAAGGGCCTGGCGTGACAGGACAAGGGGGAATGGCTTCAAATTGACAAAAATGAGTTCAAACTGAAAGAGATTAGATTTTCATTAGATGTTAGGAAGAAATTCCTCCCTGTGAGGGGGGTGAGGCCCCGGCACAGGTTGCCCAGAGAAGCTGTGGCTGCCCCTGGATCCCTGGAAGTGTCCGAAGACAGGCTAGATGGGGCTTGGAGCAACCTGGGATAGTACAAGGTGTCCCTGCTCATGGCACAGGGTGGAACCAAGATGATCTTTAAGGACCCTTCCAACCTGAACCACTCTATGATTCTGTGATTTCCAAACTCATAGCTCCATGCCTTGCAGCCAGGGAAACCCTCTAGGAATAACATCCAGCTCTCACTCACCGAAAATTAGGTTCCAAACCTGGGATGAAAGCACCCCAATGTGCTGCTGGGAATCTCCTCTGACATGAGAGTGTCCTAGTGGGCAAAGGCCAAATAAGCCATTGTTGTTGAAAAAAAGGCAGAAATTATTTAAGTGTGTGTGAGTTAATAAATATATTTTATATTTATGCCTTGCAAGTGGGCTCTGCAAGAGCATGGTCAATTAATTTAAGTGGAACGGAAAGGCCTGAAGAAAAAAAAAAAAAGGAGGTTTTTAGGGGCAGAATCAGTAGCTTGTTATTTCTGAAATACTTCTCTGGCTTTCCAGCAGTGATTAATTCAGCAGATGGGGAGGTTGTGTTGGAAGTTAATGAAAAAAAATGAGCATTGCATTAGATTGACTGGAATATTGCAGAGGCCACGACACAGCCTTTGGAAATAAGTGGAACACTGTGGCTGCTTCTCTGTAGTGTTTGGATTCCAGGCTCCCCTGCTGCTTCCCTGCTCCAGCCCTTAGAACATCCTTCCGTTTATTGATGGTAAATCTGGGGTGACAGCATTACCACTCACTGTCCAGCAGCTGAAAGCTTAAACTAGGGCCATTTGGAAAGGCAAGTTCAATATGCTCTCACTCACTGCTCACATATTTATCCTTGGAATTCTGGTGATTTTGGGGGCAAGAATGGTTTTCTAAGTAAAAAGTGTTAAAAGAGGAGTTTTGCGGCAGGAGGGTTACATACAGTGAGCCTGACCTTTCCCACAGCTTCACAGATCTCATGGCATTGCATTTTGCCCCAGTTCATGGAGTTTTTTTAAAAGCTGCTAGAAATGAGAAATGATTTTGGAAAAGCCAAAATCCTGCCCTGGCTGTTGGGGTCCGTGCATGGCCTGCTGGGTGAAACACCCAGATCCCTGGATTCCCAGTGTTTGGCGTTATGGAGGGGTGGATTTTGGATTAAACACCTGACAGTTTGACACACAGCAAAAAGCTGGAGATCCAGAAGTTTTCTCCAAAATAACCACTCAAAATCCCCACCTACATTGTCATTCTCCTTCTTTTCTCTGTGCTTTCTCACCTTCCATCCTTTTTCCTTGGGCTTATAAAGCAGCTCAGCTCTGCAATGGATGCAGGTGGCCCCAGAATGTCAGGGGCATTATATTTAATGCTATTTCTCCCTCAGGATGGATTATGGAGTGCTATTTCTCCCCCAGGGTGGAAACAGCCATGGGGAGAAAGGCAGAAGGGCACCCCCAGAGCAGCCTGGAAGCTGCACCCCCTCTTCCTACCTTCAAAGCCTGCGGGTTGTAGGTGTCAATCTGGGATCAAAAGCAGCAAGTTGGGCAACGGGAAACCTAAAAATGGAAATATTATCCCGAAAAGCCACAGTGGACAAGCCCACCAGGTGTCTGAGAACAGTCACAGCTCGTCACACAGGGGTATGACACAGACTAAGCAAGGAGAATTAGATTTCTCTTCCCATTGTGGGACTATTTCTTGAAGTTGACCAAGTCAGAGCATCCTCCCAATGCAGCCCAAAGAACCCCTTTTTTCCCCCTTCCCAGCAGGACAGGGCAGATGAGCCGAGTTTAACACCCAAGTGCAAAAGCCTTGTTCAGTGCTAGAAAAACACCGGCAGTTTGGAAGAGTTTAATGAGATCTGAAGTGTTTGGGATTAAAGCCAGCTCCATCCTGGAAGTGGGAGCTGAGTAAGGAAGCCAGGTGTGATGGCTGTGCAGGGCATGGGCCTGCAGGGATGGGATTAACCTTAGATTAAACAGCCTGATGAGGAGACTGAGGTCAGACCTCACTGAGGGCTGCAGCTCATCCTGAGGAACACAGGGACAGGACCCAGGGAACAGCTGGGGCTGTGCCAGGGCAGGGTCAGGCTGGATCTCAGGGAAAGGTTTTTCCCCCAGAGGGTGCTGGGCACTGCCCAGGCTCCCCAGGGAATGGGCACAGCCCCAAGGCTGTCAGAGCCCCGGGAGGGTTTGGACAATGCTCCCAGGGATGCACAGGGTGGGATTGTTGGGGTGTCTGTGCAGGGCCTGGGCTTGGGCTCAATGAGCCTTGTGGGTCCTTTCAACTCTGGATATTCTGTGACTTGATTCTGACTTGAGGGTTACCTCCCAATTTTAGCATTTTACCCTCCAGTCTGACCAAAGACACATCTGCCCCATTTTCCTGCCCCAGCTGCCTTGGGAAGGGGTGTGGGCATAGGGAAAGGGATGGTGACCCTTCCCAACCTTGCATCTCCCTATCTCTTTGGGAACCAGCAACCATCGCTTCCACACCTGCACTTAACGCTCCAGGTCTTTTTCCACTTTTCCATGGCTTTTTTTAACTCTTCCATTTGACCCCTCTCCATTCAAAGCCCCCATTTTGAGCCCCCAGTCCTGCTGCAAGCATTTGAGCATCGCTGGATTGGGAAGACTGAAAACTGCTCATCCTTTCCTCCCCTCCTCTCCTGCCGCTGTAACAGGCAGCAGTTGGAATGCTGCCTTCCTTTTATAATCTTATTTTTGGGAATAAAAACAAGGCAGTTTTGCTTGCAGTCTGGAGCCAAGCTCCTTGCAAAAGAGCAGGCTGTACTCTGGTCAGCCCCATGCATTGTCCCTACAGCTGTGTCCCATCCTGGGAACATCTGATGCTGGTGGTCACGTAAGGATGGGGAGGAGAACATCCCCCCTTGCACATTTCCTTTGGCAGCCTGTGGCAGGGAATGCTTTTCCAAGGGGGCTGTGCTGATCCCTGGATGCCCATAAGGCAGTGTGGGCTCAAATCTTTTCCCAGATGGGTTTCCCTATGCAGGGGTAGCTCATCCTGACTCACAGGATCACAGGAGGGTTTGGGTTGGAAGGGACCTTAAAGATCATCTGATTCCATTCTAATTTCCCTTGCTACACGCCCCACAACTGTGCATCCCACCAAAATCCTCCTGGCATGCCAGAGGCGGATGTGATGAGTTTTTCCCAGCCTCAGCAGCAGCATGGGAGAAGCCCACTGCCAAAATCCACCACCTCCCCAGGAGTTTTCATCATGTCTTTGCTCCCTTGGTATTTCCAGCAGGCAGGGAGAGCTCCAAGCCACATTTCGAAGCTCTCAACCTACCAGAGGCACAAAGTAGCTATAAAAAGTCAGTGCAGCAGCAAATGTTTGAGCCTTCCCTCGGTTTTGGGGCACCACAGGGTGAAAAACCCTTTGGCAGGTGCAGAGTGCAGAGAGTGAGCAGAAAGGATTTATTTCTGTGGTAAATGCACCTCCTAAATGGCTGCCTCCTCCTTCCCTACGTGTCCATCCACACCAGAAATCTCAGGAATTTCCATGGCAGCGCTCTCAGGAAATCTCTGCATTTCTCCCAGACGTGTCTACGATGGGACATCGATTGCACAAGAAGGTCTGAGAGCTGGGGAAGGTTGAGTCTAGAAAAAAGGAGAGACAAAAATCCTGAACAACAACGCTGCTTGGAAAAAGCAGTCAGAAGTTTGAAGCACATCCAGACCACTGCTCTGGAAATCAGGCTGAAAAGTCTTGTGACATCAGGCTCTCTCAGGAGGTTGCTGCTATTTCCCAGCTGTAAAGGCCTGGGAATGTTGCTAGCAGCCCATGTTTGACTTTGGAAGAGTTGGAAAAGACAATGCTGCAGGAGCCAAGCAGCAAATCATAGATTCACTCAGGTTGGAAAAATTCATGAAGGTTGGAAAAGAACGCCAAGATCACTGAGTCCAACCTTGATCCCCACCTTGTTACCCAGCCCAGAGCACTGAGTGCCACATCCAGGCATTCCTTGGACACCTCCAGGGATGTGGGATCCACCATCTCCCTGGGACCCCCTTTCCAATGCCTGACTACCCTTTCCATGAAGAAATTCTTCCAGATGTCCGACCTGATCCTCCCCTGGCACAGCTGGAGGCCGTTTCCTCTTGCTCTGTCCCTTGTTCCCTGGGAGAAGAGGCCAATCCTCCCCTGGCTCCACCCTCCTACCAGGGATTTGCAAGCAATGAGCTTCCCGTTGACTGGCAAGCTCAGAACTGGGAAGCACAAACCACAAATACTCTCCACAGGTCATGGATTCGCCCGGAAGGTCCAACAGGTCCCTCACTGCAGTTTCACCCCCTCTGGCCTCAGCAGAGAGCCCCAGTGGGAACTTTTGTTCTCAGACACAACTGGCACCTCTGAAGGTGCCCTTTCAAGCAGGGCATGTTTGAGGAGGTAAGTATTTGCATTTTTGAAATGGGCACGCACTTATTCCAAGGAGCATCGCTGGAAGTTCACGGATATGTTAGAAAGCCATTTGTAAATGGATTGGGATGGTTCTCCCAAACGAGAATCCCTTTGCTTTTCCCTTCCACTCCTCCATCCAGAGGCTGGGACTGACCCCAAACTCAGACTGCAGCCGGCTTTTGCCATCCCTTCCCAGAGCCACCAGCACAAACAGCACTTGGATGTCGGGATCAGCCCCCACAGATCCCAAAATGTGGCCAGCACTGGGCTGAGCAGCGTCTCCCTGCCTCCCACGCAGATCCGGGATCCAGCCGGGAGCTGCATGAGCTCATGGCTGGGGTGTCGCCAGCCCAGCCGGGAGGAAAGGGACAGAGAGGGAAGGCAGCACAGGAAAAAGGGGGATTGGGGAGAAAAAAAGGGAAGAAAAAAAAAAAGAGAGAGAAAAGGAGAAAGGAAAATGTATATGTATTTAAATAAGGCGTATAAAAGGGAAAGGGGGAAAGGAAAGAGAAAACAAAAAAGGGAAATGGGAAATGCATACGGATATGAAAATAAATAAAAGGGAAAAGAGAAAGGAAGGAGGAAAAAGAGAAAATGGAAAAGGCAAAAGAGAAAAAGGAGAAGGAAAAAGAAAGAAGAAAGGGAAAAAGGAAAAAATGAAAAAATGAAAAAGAAAAAAGTAAGGAAAAAGAAAAAAAGAACAAAGAAGGAAGAAAAAAAAAAGGAAAAGACATCAGGAAGAAGGAGCAAGACAAAATAGAAAAAAAAAATTAAAAGAGAAAAGAGAAAAAGAAAGATATACCTTGAGGCCAAGTCCACATGGATCAACAGCAACTCCCAGAGAGGACAAGGAGAGGGATGAGGACCTGGGGAGGAAAAAGAGTCTGTACTCTGCTGAAAATAGTTCTCTTGCCAACCCCACAAAATGGGGGGAAAATCATCTTCATGCCTTTTGAGCCCCTATGAATGCTTTGAGCCCCGTATGTATTGAACACATGGATGAGCAGGGAAATCTCTGGAGCCAAGGGGCAGGAGGGGGACTTACTGGATTTCAGGGACCTCTCTGCTCACTGGTGGGGGTGCAGCCTGCTCAGACAATGAGGGATGCAAGGAAATAACCCATCAGTGGAGAGCCAAGTGTTTTTAGAGACCCTGTGTGGCTGGGGTTCCCTCTGGGCTGGTTAAGACAAGGGAATGATTTGTGGCCATGAATCCCTGTGTGAGAGTTGGAAGAGGTCCCCTGTTGACGTTACAGCTGCTATCCCTGCTTTGGTGGAAAGAAGGAGACTTTTGTCAACAGCCCCAACAAGTTTAATCCTCCTGAGATCACCATTGTCTGCTCTGGTTCCTGCACACTTGGGATGGCATCACGGAGCAGGATCCCATGGGAAAGCCTATGGGGCGGCTCATCCTTTACCTCTCCATGTCACAACCAGGCCATCCAGGGAAAAAACATTACATTTTCCAGAAAAAATCTACAAATTCGGCAGAAATGTGATTGTCATGAGCTCAACTACCAAAACCCCACCTACCCTACCTTGGTACTCCAGCAGTCCTCACCCCACCTCAGGATAAACCTCAGCCATCCTCTGGGAATTGGGAAAACACCTGCAAGACAGGATTTTATCCGCACTCTCCCTCTGGGAGCCAACTCAGAGGACAGCCATGGAGTGGGATTGTACACCTAGAGCCAGCAACCAAACCGGTGATGCCAACACAGGGGACTGAGAAAAATCCAACTCTTATGTAGCTACAGCCCAGCTGCACTGTGCATTTTCTGTAATGATTTTATGAGCGAGGCAAGGTGGAAAAGATCTTTCTCCCAAAACCTAGCCCTGCTAATATCTTGAAAAATGTGTGAGGAGTGAGGCTCAAGCATGTTTGGAGACATCTTCCATGAGAGTGGGAATCAGAGATGTGCTGTAGGGAGCTTGGGGTAGAGTAGGGGGCTGCTTCTCCATGCATCCCCTGCAGGCTTGTGATCCTACCCTAAAGTGGGAGACTGGCACTGGGAGGGGGTTTTTCCATCCTTCTTCCCTTGACTTTGCACTTTGCAGCTTTCTCCCCATGCCTTTTTAACTCACCATGTTCCCACTCTATCCCAGTCCTTAACCAGGCTGCTAAATGAGCTTTGATTCCCTTACAACCCTACCAACGTGGCTAATCCTCAGGAAACAAGCCAGTAACTCCTCTGGCACTCCAAGCCTTTGTCTCTGCTGTTTTCCAGAAATGCAGGGGTTGGTACCGGCTGATCCAAGGCAGAAATTTGAGTAATTTCCTCCAATTAGTATCTTTTTCCTTTACTTCACTGACACAATTTTCTGCAGAGAGCTTTTCTGCAGCGTGTGGTGTCTCATGTTTTACAGGGATGGCCAAACACCTTCTTGAAACAGCCCAAGCTGGGTTTAAAGAAACTCAGCACTTTCTAGTAATACTTAATCTAATAATACCTTAATATGGGAAAAATGTCAAGCTTTAATTTAACTTTGCACCCTCTGATTCCCTGGGGCCTTTACCATAGGAGAAGACTTCACTTGTCCAGAATTCCTCTTCCATCTCCTGGTGGCACGAGGCTGGCTCAAAGCGTGTCCTCAAAAGCTTTGCTCTTTTGGCTGCTTTCCCTGTCATTTTTTCAGATGAAACAATATTTTGCAGCAAATCAAAGCCAGGCGTGAGAGCCCGACTTTCCTGGCAGACACTTGGGGTGTGAAGCTGGCAACTGTGCTGGGCTGTGCTGGATGAAACACCCCTGTCCCACTTCTGATCCCACCCAGAGCTGAAAACCGGGATCAGCCCTCCCCTAGCAGACAGGAAAAAACAAGTTTTTCCATGAAACAGCTTTAAAGCACCAAATCAGTGAAAGTCTGACTGCCACGCTTCTCACGGGGGCAGGAAAATTCCCAAACCATGAGGTGAGGGGGGAGATGCTGAGCTGGCAGTGAGATTGCCCAGTTCTTTCCCCATCATGGCCACAGATAAGAATCAGGCAATCCCCAGGGATGTGTTGCCAAGGCCAGACTGATGAGTGAAGAAGCTAAACATGCTGCACTGGGGGATGGCATCACTGTAAGTCTAAATGTCACCCTGATACAGACCTCTCTTCCCACCCATGCAAAAGATCCTGTTTCACACTGCAAAACTGAGTTTGCATTCTCTGGTGGCTGGAACAGACTGATTCAGCTCAGCTTTAATGTTGCCAGGTGTGTAAACACACACAGCAGGCCTGCAAAGATCTTTAACATTCATTAATTTAAATTTCATTAATTTAAAAATCATTAAAATCCTGCTCCTGTCCAGAGCCACGTGGGTGCTGCTCAGTTCCACGTTCGCTGGACACCAACTAAAGCAGGGCTGACAAGTGTTGCTGAAACACTCCAGCTTTGCCCCAAAATCCTGTGTAAGAGCCAAAGTCTCCCTCCTGACTCTCTATCATCCTGCTTTCCCACAAATCCAGCAGCTGCCCCTTCACTTCCACTATCATCAAACAGCAGCAAGGATAAGAAGAAATTTATTTCCATGGAAGCCTGATCCTATTCTGGCAATCACCAGGGTAAAAAAAGAAAGACACCGGGAGGGGTGATGGTCACTCACTGACTAAAGGTAGTTGGCTGGAGCCCTCCACCAGCCCAGTGCAGAGCAGCAATGCCACATCCTTGCTTTAGAGCACGACTTCCTTCTGTAAAAGCTGCTTTCATAGCACTTGATGGCTCAATTGCTTTTCTAACTTATTTTTTCTGCTGAGATTATGTTATTGAGTGGTTTATTTGCCTGGCACAAAATGCTCACAGAAAGAAAAAAAAACCAACAACCAAAAACCCACACAAACAAACAAACAAACAAACAAACACCAAACAAAAAGAACCCCCACAACTCAAGCCAAACCTTATTTTTCTATTTCTTAATTTACTTTTTGGCCACATGCTTCCAAAATAACAGTTTTGGACACCTTGGTTGGGGACTGTTTGCTGTTACAGGTTTGTGCAGCCCCGAATACACACAGGGACATCCTGCCCTGTGGCTGGCAGGGCCACAGGACCAAAAAGTCTCTGCCATCAAGGAGGAAAAGATGGCACAGCTTGATCACAGCGAGGGACACAACTCCCTCAAAGGAAGGGCAGCTGGCTGGATTCCAAAGGGGAAACCCAAGGGTCTGGAGATGGATGGTGAGAGGCACGGATGGTGCTGCTGATGGTGCAGTGACCATCTAAGCATGGCAAGAAACCTTCCCCCAGTTGAGCCTCCTCATCTGAGGGACTGGCAGTGGGCAGAAAGCTGTCCAGGGAGTGGAGTGACATGGATTTTCTGGGTCCCTATTTGGGACCACATGACTAAACTGAGAGGAGGTGATGCTTGGCCTTTTTCTGGCTGGTTTTGCCTTTTCTTTCAGCACATTCCAGAGCTTTCTGCAGTGTTTGCTGTGGCTCGAGCTGAGTGCGGCTGGGGCCAAGCCACTGAAAGATGCAGAGGTGGGACTTGGTTTAACACGGAAGTGCCAGGGTGGTGTTTTTGGAAGCCTTCCATTGATTTTTAGGAAAACATGGACAAAAGGCAGGTCCTGGGCCAGCATCAAGGGATACTGGCACATTCCTCCAGCCACTCCCAAAGGTCCCTGGAAGAGCTCATGGGAACTCAGCCCCAGGAAGGGCAGCATGTGGTACTTACAAGCAAGGTCAGGTTTGTCTCAATGCCTTGGCATTCCCAAGCATCACCAGGGAGAAGGGATAGAGGGATATTTCTAATATGCACTGATGGCAGGTTTTTAGATCAGGGACTCTTTAGAGTCATTAAGCAATGCAGAAGTGAGGTACCTACTTTGCAATGCCCATGACTTCACTGTCAATGCCAGCCTTTTCTTAATTTCTTCTTAATTTTTTTTTAATTTTCAGGTTGCTGCTGAGGTCTCCCAAGCCTGCACTGTGCCAGACACCCAGCTGGGAGATGTTGGATGCAGCTTTTTTTCCCTTTCCATTTACCCTTTGCTCTTGTTGCTACTTCTGACCAGTACTGGGAAGAGCTGGATGGTTTTTGTCCCCGAAATTTTGCCTGAGGTTGCTTGTTTTCATCCGATGTGCAAAAGCCCCTCCTATTTCATACGAGAGGCCTCAGCATTTTCTTCAGCCCCTGAACCTCTCACATGATTGCACTGGCACAGAAACCAGAAGAGTTTAGTCGTGGCCTCTGTGCATGCTGTGCCAAGGAGGACAGAAATGAAAACAACTCCATTCAAAGCCAGTTGAGGGACTTAATCCCAGCCCAGGACTAACAAGCTATGGACACAATTAGCCCAGGAATCCCATTAGCCACACAGCCACTCCTTCAGTTAAATAAAAGGAACCTCCAATTCAAAAAACCTGAAGTTTCAGGCCAGTGATCAAATCAGAAAACCCCACAAGTTGAGGACTTTTAAAAGAAGTTTGTGTTATTAAGTATTTCCCAGTTTTCCCAGTTTCTGTGAGCTCCGCATCAAGCAAATGGCAATGATCCTCCCTCCCTGCAGCAGCTGATGCTGGAGATCTCATCTCCCTCTGGTCTCCAGCCTTGCCACTGCCCCTCAGGAAGCTGTGCTTCCACCTCTGCCTCAGCTCTTTCAAAATAAAAGAAGTCGAACCTCAGGAAAATCCTGATATTGCCTTAAAAATAGGAGTTTTAAAGAAAAATTGGTGTCGTCTTTGTTCCGCTTGTTCCTGTGGGCATTAGGGGTTTCATGCTGAAACTCACTTGTGAATCCTTCCCCAGAAGGACTGGAAACTCCCCACAAGCTGGGATTTCAGGGCAGATCCCAGAGCTGTGTGTAAAATTGGGCAGCTCCACAATCCGTGACTTCTGCAGCTTTCGCTCTCATTTTTCTTATTTCTGAAAGAAGAAACAGAGCAAAAAAAAAAAAAAACTGATTAAATGTTTCCTTTGGCTTTGAAGTACAAGCTCCTACTTTGTCTGTTGACACCACCTGAACCAGTCACTGCTGAAGGAGGGCTGAAGTGAAGTCTTGCCATGGAGCAAGGCCAGGCAAAATTCAGGCTTCCCAACACCTTCCCCGCTCCTCCAACTCCAGGACCAGGTCATTGTGCTGGAAGGCAAGGCTGCAAATGTCCACTGCATGAACAGCTGGATGTGATTTTCATCAATTCTGTAAAAAAAAAAAAAACAAACCCTGCTTTTTGAATGCCTTTGAAAGTCTTGAAAACTCCAGTGAGCCACGTGGAGGCTCAGACTGCAGGAGATGTAAGAGGTGGGTGAGAGCTGGGGGGACTAACATGGATAAAATGCCAAGCTGAGCCAGACTGCAGGGGCAAGCCGTGAAACTCCACATGAAGCATTACAAAAGAGAGAAATTTTTCTCCAGCAAGAGGTTCACAGAGACCATCAAGAATCTTTCGGGAAAAAAATGAGTGAGAGAGAAAATTCTGGAGTGATAAGAGGGCAAGTCATGGTTGGAGAGAACAAATGAATGTGGGGAGAAGTTCGCTGCAAAATAAGAGCTTTCATTGGTCAAAATGATGGGGAAACTCACATGGAAGGAGAAGCAATCCAAATCCCTAGCCCTTAAATGGATAAAAGTGCTGGGATACATTGGAAGCAACATCAGGACAGATGCTGTCCACAAGCTCTGGCAAGGCAGAGACTGCAGGATTGATGAACTGTGGGCAAGACACTCTGCTCCTTCAAGGACATCTGGGAGCAACTGGTGTCCAGAGCTACTGCTAAACAAACATGCCATCTGGCTAAATAACTCCTCTGGAAAAACCTTCAGGATACAATCCAGCTGTGGCCATTTAAGGGGGGGGGAAGGACAAAAAGAGGTAAAAATTGTGGGAGCAGAACATGAGCAGCACCTCAGGTCTCAGGAAGGTCACACTGCCCAAAGCCTTGGGGCAGGGCTAAATGGTGAGTGTAGTTAAAACTAAACCCAAAATAAACCTGCAACCTTAGAATCCCAAGCAGAGAGGGGCCGCATGCTCCTCTGGATGGAATGATGGATCATTCCCCAGGTGAGGAGTCCCATGGTATATTTGGGTTCCCTCCACTGGGACCTACCAGAGGTTTTCCGCACACTGCACCAATAGGCCTTGACTGCTCTCCCCTTTTGAAGAACAGTCTTCTGCTGCTTAATCGTGCAAATAAACCCCAAATGTAAGATTTTACAAGTTCCCCTTTTAACTTGTTGTGCTAGCAACATGCCTGAAACATTCAAGCCCCAGGGAATCTAACCAGAAGAGGTTGGATCCCAGAGAACAGCAGCTTCTTTTCAAGGAAGATACATTATTTAGGTTTAAAGTTACATCAGGGGGATTTTATAGGGTACAAAGTGCCCTGGTACTTGTCAGATCTATGGCAAACAGTGCTGTTCTCCATCCCTTGGGCACTGTGGGGGCAAGGGACACGCTGCAGTCACTGCCATCCCCTTGCTGCTCTTGCCCCCAGACCTCAGCCAGGAACAGCATATGGGGATATTCCCATGTTAGGAAGTGAGCTGTTCCTTCACTTCTTCTGGCCAACGCTGATTTGTGCAATTTGACACTGATGAGGGACAGAGCCCTTGTACAACACACTCCACTGTCTCCAACACTTTCAATTTTCAGCAGATCTTCCTGTCCCTTTGTGCTCAGTGATGGTTGCTTAGAGTACTTAGAAAGGCAAGATGCAAGGACTGATTCTAGTGGAAAGTATATCTGTTCAGGGCTTGGAACAACAGGATTTTTAAGGTCCCTTCCAACCCAAATGACTCTGTGATTCTATAATTTCAGAATCATCCTCTAAAAAAAATATTGTGGAGATGTAAAATACTGCTTTGAAGCATTTGCTGACTGGCAAAGGACGTGGCTTTGATATTGGGCTGCACCACAAACTAACCCTGTGGGGCAACAGAGCTGGCAGAGCCTTCTAACTGGATTCCTCCAACTTTCTAACACTGGATGAGCTGGGCTGTCCCAAGGCCACCCACCAGCCCGTGCCTCTTTAGAGGCACCTCTGAAGAGTGGCAGCACAGGACATGTGGTGTGGTGGGACCATCAGAGATGTGCTGCTCTTCTTCCCCTCAACATGGAAGGAAAATTGTTTCCATCACCCAAAATATTCCGGCAGCGGATGTGGCGTCCAGGCCACCGGGACCACGGAGCTTGGGAAGAATTGTCCATCACTTAACACACTGCCCATAATGAGCTCCAGAGAGCCTGTGCTCAGCCCCAGGCAGATCGGGAGGCAGGGATAAAGGGCTGGAAGCTCTGGGATCAGGCTGTTTGGAGGTAGGACATCCACACTTGGCCCGGAGCACACCCAGGGCAGGCGCTTTGATCTCTCTGTGAATGCATTAATGTGCAGAGCGGAAATATCTGGTGGTCAGCTGGGACAACATACAGCACAGCTGGGGACCCTGGAGGAATCTCAGGCTTTCTGAACTCCTCTGAACACTTCCTTCTTCTCCCCCTATAGTCCATTTGCTTTTTTTCCTAAAAAGTGTTTCTTTTCCCAGGGAGAGATATCAAGTTCATGATGTAATAGCTTGTGGTGAGGGCTGTTCTTTAAGTCAGTGGGGATGTACAGTCAGAGAAATATGAAAAACCATGCAAAAAGCATCTTTAACAAAATCAGCCTCCTCTCACTCAGCACAAAGAACTGATCTTTAAATCCAAGCTCTGCCTTCAGATACATTACCCCAAATTTGCAAACATCATTTGTATGTGCCCAGATAATTGTGCCTGGCTAAAAACAAGAAAATTTGCATGTTTTATTCTATTTATTGCATTACTGAAGATATTCTTCCCTGTGAGGGTGGTGAGGCCCTGGCACAGGTTGCCCAGAGAAGCTGTGGCCGCCCCTGGATCCCTGGAAGTGTCCAAAGCCAGGCTGGACAGGGCTTGGAGCAACCTGGGATAGCGGAACGTGTCCCTTGCCCATGGCAGGAGGTGGAATGGGATGAGCTTTGGGGTCCCTTCTAACCCAAACCATCTATAATTTCATGATCCATTTTATAATTAAAGCACAAGTCAGCTGCCCAGGAGCTGGGCTGCCCATTACCAACCTGAAAAGAGAAATTAGGATATTACAGAGTCTTTCAAAGATCCTGGAAGTTAAATGCCCATCTAAGCTACATGTGCAGGACTCTGCAACTGATGGAAAGAGAAAGAAGCAGCCCCAAAGGGTGAGTCAGTCTTTCCAAAGATAGGTGGGAGGAATGCATACTTGAGCCAGCCTGCCATTCCCTTGGGAAGACAAATCCCACTTTGTAATATTTTACATTTTATCACAACAATAGTGTAATTTCCAGGAACCTCTTGCCTTTTTTTTTTTTCTTTTTTTTTTTGCAACATCTGCAATGTCTTTGGGAGCCTTCTGGAAGAAAGGGCCTCTTATCTACGTAGGCCATGAGTCATCTGGAGGAAAGGGAAGCCCCTTGGACATGGGGATGTGGCTGCTTGGAAATCTGCAAAAGCCACAGGCAGCTGGGGGGCATGGAAATCCATGCAGGGACTGAGAACAGTGACCAGTTAGGTCCTGAGCCAAACCAGGGCAAGATTTTTGCCCAGTGAGTCTGATGACCATGTCTATGAGCCAAGGGGGAAAATTGACAGGAATGTCACCAGAATGACGGCCATGGAAATTGCTGGCAAAGGGCACAGAGCCAAAGGAGTGGAAAGAAGGAAGAAAGTTCCCACAGAGTCTATCCCATCTACTCCCTTCCCATCAGCAAGTGGATATTTAATAGGCTGGGGCCAGGGTTTTCCAACCTACTCCTTTTCATCCCTTGAAGAATACAACAGGCTTCCCTTAATTCAAGCTTTCCTGACACAAATCATAGGTTCAGGTTACCTGGGAACATTGGGACTGAGGTTTCAGGGCACCCAGAATCTTGCACACAATACAGACTTTGCCAGGCTGAAGACCCACAGTGCCTGTGCCAAGGTATTTCAGTTACATACAAGATTTGGGAGAGAAAGCCAGATTTTTTGGCTAAAGTTCTTGCATTTCTGGAGGCCTGAAAAACCTGCAAATGACCTCTACAGGGTCACTTCTGGACACTGGGAGAAGGAAGTGACAGGGACCAATGATTGCCCTGGGTTTGTGGCTACATGAAAATGATATTTTCCATGAGATGAACACATCTCTCCATCACTGCTGGTGGTCCCCACCCTGACAAGCAGTTCAAGGCTATTGAATGACAAGAGGTGGAGAGACAAACCACAGGGCTGGGTGGGCCATCTGAAATGAGATTTTCAGCCATCCTTACCTCTGGTTCCTCATCCTGGGGAAAACAAGGGTGTGACAGCATCAGGAAAGGCTTCCCATGCCCAGGAACCTGGGTATGACTCCCATATAAAGTGTCTGGGGCATAAATTTTCTGCAAGATATGGTATTTTGCATTCTGGCATCATCTCAGTTATGTAAAGAGTAGGGTGGAAACTCAGCTAAAAGCATTGGGCCATGTGCAAAAGAGAGCAGTAGCATGGATTTCTCTCTGGGGAGAAAGAAACCCCCAACAAAACCCAGCAGATCTCAGACACAGAGGTTCCTTGGATAAAGACAGCCCTGGCCAGATGACATCCTGTGCACGCCCTTGCCTCCTCCTCAGATTAAATACCTCTGGCTCCAATCAGAAATTATGGTTCAACCTAACAAACACCAAAAAAATTCTAGGACTTAGGATTTGGGGTTTCATTCTTTTGATGGAAAAGAATATTTATAAAAATAAAATAGTTGTCCCTGGATACGTCTGGGAGCACTGGAAAGATGTGGGTAAGTGTCTTTATGCAATCCACTCACATGAATTAGTTCTTTGTGGCTCAAAGAGCAATCTCCAAAGTTAAAACTGATGGTTTTGTTCCTCTTGGCTTTGAATGGGAGCTCCAAAGAGAAGTCTATTTACTCACGTCACTTGACCTCCTGTTTCTCCAGAGTTTTGTTAACAGAACCCTGCTCCGATGGATTTACTTTGAACAGCACATCAAAAGTGCTCTTAGTGGAGGAGTTAGAACCATATTTGGTTGCAGAGAAAACTGTTTTTCCTAGAAAGCTCAGGGAATGGTGAAAAAAAACCCACCCCAAACAACACAAAGAATGGAATGGCTTGGCCCAAACACTTGGTAGGTGACATTTGAAGGAAGCAGCCTCCTGGCAAGCTGAATGTTAGCATGTTATCTTAAATCATTCTAAGCCTAGGTAGCTGGAACATGGGCAAAAGCTGGAGGATGGACTGCATTTCTCAATACATGGAAAAGGCAAGCCTAAGATCTTTCACTTTAGGATCTGCTTTACACGTAGCATCTAATGCTCCTGAAAAAGGCAAGACAACACAAAGCACAAAGGCCAGTCTGAAATATCCCCAGACTCCTGGATTTCCATGGGACTGGGGAAGCTCCCGGGCCGGTCTCCTTGAATAAAGGAATAGCTGTTTAACAGGCAATTAGACCACTTTGAAAGCTGCAAACCCAAGCAAACACTGCTGCAGGGTTGTCTGTCTCCAATCCCCCTCTGTAAATCTGTCCTAAAACACTGAGTAACTCCCTCTCATTCCTTACAGGGGACTGCAGGAGTCTCCAGGGCAGGGCTTGTAGTCTCCACTTCAAGCCAGACTCCACTGCACCAGATTCCTGCTTCGGCATTCCACAGATATTCCAACCCGTACCCTCCTGTTGCAATCCGGCTGCCCAGTCCTTGCCATTCCATCCAGTTTCACCCAGATGGAGTCAAAACTCTGCTGGCAGTGAAATCGGGCTCTCCCCTGGATAAACTGGGATAGAGGCCATGCATGTGCTGCAAAGATGCACTTCTTTACCTGAGCAGGACCAACATAAACTGTTTTAAGTCCTTTACTACTCCCAAGCTGGGCTTTAAAGTTTGGAACAATCTTGGGAAGCTGCGAACTGTGAGCAAATTCAAAAATATGCATGTACTATCCATCTCTCTCTTCTTCAGAAAGTAAGAATTTTGGATGGGGCAAAGCTGTTGAGAAAACAGCTTTATGCAGCATCCTGTCAATTAATTTCCTGTGATGCTACAGCTGAAGAGAGCACAAGTTTCAAGAGTTTCAGGATTTTTCCTGTTTCCCCAAGGACAGAGCAAAGTTTTAAACAGGACAGAGTGGATGCTCCTGAAAGAGATTTACAAAGCTTCTCTCTACAGAAAGCTGGGATCTGGGAAAAACATTGGCAAGACAAAATGGAAAACACAGGTAGCACCTGCTGGACCTGCTGGGGATCCTGAGGCTGTGTGGGAGTTCTGAGACCAGTGTTCATGGTTTCGCCTCCCTTTGATTCCCTGCACCACCTCTGGAAAATAATTGCTGTCTCCATTCCCAAGTTCCCTAGGTTACAATTGAAGGATTAACAATATCCCTCTGACTCTGTATGGCATCCAGCCTCAGAGTCAGTGAAACCCCCCGAGGTGAAGTCAGGTACATGTAATAAGAGATATAGAATCAGTAACATTAAATTACTGCAGGTTCTTATTGCCAGACCACTTGGATCATGTAATAGGTTTATAAAGGGACTCTCATGCCAGTGAAATAAATGCATCCTTATCTCTGCAAAAAGAGCCACACTCATGTGGGCTGGGAGGTATAATTTTTGGTCTCTGGAAAGCCTCAATATTTTTCTATAAGCTAGAAAGGCAAATAAAATTAAAACTGTAGAAATTATTCAGTCAATTGCTTAAAAAAATACCCAGATATATCAGTATAGTTTGCTTTAGTAAAGCTGATTTTTTCTGATAGCATAAAATCTCTTCTTCTTAAAGATGTAGAAATAGTTGAGTGCACTAACAGCTAAGCAATAGAGAAGATTATTAATATACTATAATAATTACACAGTCTATAGCATACTAAAGTCAGATTTTGATAAAAGCATCTCCATCAAAAAGGCAAAGCACCATAAAAAAAAAAGAAAAAAAAAAAAAGGAAGAAAAAGAGAAGTGTTTTGACAGTGTCAAAACAAAAACTGTTCTGTCAAAGCCTAAGAAACCCATGCCAGCCTAGAAAAACTCAGCTCCCTTTCCTGGCTGCAAATGAAACATCCAGACATTTTTATCACAATGCCTCCCACTTGAGCCAGATTCCTGATAACTGATCCATGAATACTGATCCTGAGAGAGATGTTGATGTGCAGTTGCAAAACTGCACAAGCACATCCCAGCTCTCCTCCAAGCACCCACAGCTCCCTACAGACCATGAAGGATTTGTGCACAAGCAGCACAAAGTGGCCTTGCTCCATAAAAGAGCTTCATTGAGGTTTCAGGGGTGATTAGATCCAGGAGACCCTGGTAGGATTTGCTTCCTGCTTGGAGACTCTTCCTAACCTCTGAAGCACCCCTCCAAGGGATAGCGTGAGTATCCCAAAGCAGAGTCATCCCACTGGCCGCGGCTCAGCTTTGCAGAGAGCAAATGAAATCCAAAGCAAACCCGTCAGCATTTCATGGAAAGATTCCCACTGGCTCCAGCAGGCTTTCGTTTGGATTTTTGGGCTACAGCCCAAAACACCCAAGTTCTCCAGGTGGGTTTGAGGGCTAAGGTGACTCCTCGGCGATCCCTTGGCTGCAGGTGGAAGCAAGGGGCTGGAAGGGACCCCTTCTTGGCACACCGAGGAAAAGGTGACTTAGACAACGACATTGTTTTTGCCTTTGTCATGCAAATAGAGCTCATCTCCCCTAGAGCTCAACAGCTTGGAACAGCTGTGCATCTTCCTAAAGGCAAAAACCGCTGGAAGCCACTCCACTGGAATATTTCACAAACCCCTACACCCTGCTCTGTGTTCCTGCATCTGTGAGCATAATATCTGCTTGCCCTACACGTCGAAGGCTGCACAAGTATTTTCTATTTCCTGACAATCCTGGAAACCATTAATGACCTCAGAGCATCACAGATGGTCCTGCCCTGATTGAGAAAAAAACCCACAAAAGCAGGAAAATTTGCAACACCTGCTCAGAGCCCTCGGGCCAGCCCTGCTCGTGAGAGCCCAGCAGTCCAGAGGGACCCAGCTGCTCTGGGGACAGTGTGGGCTAGGACAAAACCTTCAGGGAGCTCCCTCTCCAAGCAGAGACTGTCCTGTGGCTTTTTGTAAATGTGCCTGGCTAATCCATGCTGGGATCTGGCAATTCAGAGGCAAATCTGGCTCCTTGTCCCTGTGCTGTGACAGGAAACCCCGAAGCATTTCCTGGCTGGTCCTGAGCAGAGAGAGGAAGACAGGCTCATTCCCTCATTAAAAGGGATATCATGGCAGAAGCTACAGCCAGGAGCAGGCAGGCTGGCAGATAGAACTGCCTCTGTTTCAGACAGCTGACAATCTAAACAGCTAAAGAGAAAAGTACCACCCCATTTAATTGCTGGAAAATTGAGGCAGAGAGGAGTTTAAAAGGTAGGCTGAAGGTTACATGGAAAAACCTCTGGCAGACCATGATCTGAACTTGCTGTCCTGAAAGAAACTCTCATCCCATCCCATCTCATCTCTCTGACCCCCAGCATGACTCCTGCACTGGATCTGTCCTCCTCAGGGTGCCAGCAATCCTGGGGAAACAGGATTTCTGGAGAAGAACTAAAGGGTGGGGTGAGATGAGACTGACTACGAGGGAATTGGGGATTATTATTATGATCATTGTGGTACTTCAGACTTTTTTTTGGTCTCTCTCCATTTTCAGCTTTGCAGATGGAGGAGAAACTATGGCTATTATCACTGAAACTTCTCCCTGGCACTTTGACTGTTGCCCCGGCTCTGACCCCTCTTGGAAGCAGAGCTGGGAAGAGAGGAATCAGCAGCTGTGAGCAGCACAGCCGTGCAGCCTCCTGAGCCTCTCTTCCTCTCTACAATTGATACAGAATTTACAAGGATACAGCCATCCTTGGTCCTAACTTCTGGAGCAGCTGAGCTCCTTTTCACCTCATTAAAACCCTTCTTAGACAGTCAACTCATCCAAGGAGGCACCTAAAAGCAGCCAGAGGAGCCGTCAGCCCCCACATCTGACCAACCCTCCTGTTTCTTGCTTCAAATTTGCAACAGCCCCTTTATTTCTGTTTCTCATTTCTCATGGAAGCAGTTTCTTGGGGGCAACAACCCATCCCTGTCACCACTCCCACACAACCCAGGGGGCAGTGGGTGCTATCACTGCCCAGGTAACTCCAGGAATTTCACAGCAGAGCTCTGGCAGACTCAGCCTTGCCAGTCAGGATTGTTGGTTACTGGGATTGCTGTAACATTTTAAGGCCTCACCACAGAGCTCTTTTACCTCAGGGATGTCACATGGATTCAATCATCTTCCCAGTAGCCACCTCCAGTTCTCCCAGCAGCTGCACAGAGAGGAAAATACCAGCAGCCATGAGTCAAACAATAACAATTCAAAACTCCCGAAGTCTAATTTTCTCTGTCATTTGGGGCTTTTTCCCAAGTCTGCTGACTGCCTGGGACTCTTCCCACTGATCTAAAAGGTCAGGGATTGGCTAAATGCAATTAGGCAGGGAGTGCATCTCCACTAACTGATGAAAAGCATCTGCCTGCAAGGTGAACATCTTGCTCACCACATGCCACAGGATTAATTCCTGCTCTCCCTTCTCCTCCCCACCTTTCAGACCACACTGCACAACACAGTACTCCACCAGAGTGTTAAGCTTCTTTAGGAGCTTGGGTTAAAAAACCCTCAGGGAAGGTTTTTGGCCATAGCTTGGGGTTTTTGTTTGGTCTTGTTTGTTCTTTTCTAACTGGAAAAGCCCTCTGACAGCAATTCACCATGATGCTCATGGCCCACTCAGAAAGCAGCCTGAGGTCCAAGGAGCAAAAAATATGAAAGTGAGAAGCTTTTAAGCTTTCTGCATGGAACTAAGTGTCAGGTCCTGTGGAGCCTGGGATGTTGCACAGGGAGCCACGGGAAGGTCAACTCTGCCTCTGGCAGTGATGGTAAAGAGCGTCCTCAGGAGAGGTGATTTCATCTCCTGGCTCCAACATGGGCCTCCTGCCTGACTTGGCCAACTCCATCTTTTCCCCCTTTATCCAGCATTTCTCTTGCTGTGCCTTGTCACTGTGTACCACAAGTTTTATGGAGGAAGGGTAAAGTTAGGCATGTGCTTTCTGGGTGTTGTTGGACTGTGGCTGTGATTCCCAACAGTTGCTAGGTATGATCCCAATGTCTGCCTTGCAAATGCCCCTTCAGACCAAAGAAGATCCCGGCTCTGCTTGGGTTTTTAAAAACCAAATAATTATTAAAGACATGCCTCAGCTATTAGCATGTCATTAATCCACATATCACAAATAAAGAAGCTTTTTTTGCTATACTGGGACCCTCTCCAAGAAACTATTCTAATTGTTGATGACTACTTGGCCTATATTCTTGTGATGTGCTTTCTTGCTGTGTGTTTTTCAATGCAGTTTTCCCCCGTTCCCCTCATGAAAATCTTGTTTTGTCAGAAAAATAAAATGTGTTTTCATTATAAAGGAATTTATCTACATTGGGGAAGAGGTTTTTTTCAAGTCTGGAATAAATTCTCTAGTTAGGAGAAAGGGAACACATCCCAGCATGTGCAGTACTAACCTGGGGAGCAGCATAAATTTTGTTTTATCCATCCAGTGACACTGAGCAGCACTTGAAAGAAGTCTTTCCAAACCCCACAAAGGGTTGGGATTGACTTAGATATTGGCTCTAGAGTGCCATTCTCTGCCCCCATTTTCATCTGGGAGAAAAACAAGCCCTTTCCAGGAATATTTCTGAGATGACTCCTATTATCATGGTACAGAAAAATCTGTTCAGAAAGCAAGACCACATTTGGTGTTGATTAGCCTGAATACTAACAGTGCAATTAAGGCACTGTGGCCACTTATGGTGAGCTGAAGAGTGCACCCAAAGAGCAGCATTCCTTCAATGGGAGAAATGGCCATCATGCTGGGAGTTGGGCAGCTGAAGGGATTAAAGCAGCAGTGGGGAGAAGTTCAGCTCTGTCTCCTGAGGAAAGGAGGCTCGGGGGAAACATTCTCACTCCAAAACAGGAGCCAGGTAGGGATCGGCAACTTTTCCCAGGCGACAAGCAACAGGACGAGAGGAAACNGTGGTTTCACAGAGTCAGCCTGGCCACAGCAGCCACAGTGGAAGCAGGGGAAGGTGTATTTGGGAGACCTGTTTCACTCACAGACACCTGCCTATTGCATCTGCCCTTAATGTTACATTTCAGGTGGGCTACCTGGAGCCCTGGCTTTCCTTATCCCAGCTGAGGGAAGGAAAGACAAGGATCTTGTAGACAGTGTGACCTTACACCAAGCAAATCCTTCATCTTCCTTGTTCAAAAGGGACATTGGGCTCAGCAGTTTTCAAGCAGCTCCTCTGGCTAGTGTTTCATCCTTCCCTTTCACTGCAGTGTTAAAAACCTCATGGTTAATTCCAGCTGTGACCTGAAAAAGAAACAGAACTATAGTCACTTTTTATGCATCTCTTTCCCTGCTCCTGAGCCAGCAGGCAAAACTTTATGAGCTGATGTTTTCCCCTCCCACTCTCCCTCATTCCCTGAATTTGCAAGAAGTGTTTGCCTCAGGATTTCACACACTCAGCCCACGAGTGGTGCTTGGTCTCTTCCACTGTGCACATGATGCTGTCCAGGTCTGCACACCGTGATTCCCTAGAATAGTGGAGCCAGGAATTGCATCTCAGCTGCTGATAGGAAACCGGTTCCCATCAGTTTTCCAGTGCACATCCCCAGGGAGAGATTCAGGACTTCAAAACTGATGCCAAAAACCAACAGACGGGAAGCAGAAGAGTTTCTGTTTAACAAAGAGAATGCTCCTGAGGCAGGCTGGGGTGAAGAGGAGGAGGGAAGGGTCTTTCCAGGACTCTACCATGGAAAGGGAAGAGCCCTTGGTGTTAACAGAACAGCCTTTTGTGTCCTTCCCTTATAATTTCTGCAGGTCCTTTGAATAGAGATGGACATAAGGGACAGACACAGAGCTGAAGGCTCCCTGACAATTCTGCTGCCTTCATGTTTCTGTTTCCATCACCACAATTCCAAGAAAATCCAGATTTGCACCTTCTCACCCATGTACACATTATTAACAGGGCCCTGGGGATGAACAGCTTCTGCCATAAAAGCAAATGTTAGCTTTTATGAACAGTTAGAATAGAGCAGTTAGAATAGAACAGTTAATTCTATTGACTAGGAGGGAGTAATAGCACTTATTTTTGTTAGCTGGCAATATCTAACCCTTTAAATGATATCAGATGGGCATGAGTCAACAACCTTGCCTCCAGCAACAGACCACTCAGACTGCCTAAAAATAGATTTTACTTTCCCTCTTTCACACAAAGCTACACACAGCCGAGGGATCTGCTGGGGACAGGCATACACTCTCGCCTGGAACAAGGGGGTATTGAAGTAGCTGTAATTCCCTCTAATCCCTTCCTGCCAGAGGGGCCACTAAAAATACAGGATCCACCGAGTTGCTGTAGCTCTCAGTGTGGCTGGGTGGTGCAGGAGCAGGGAACAGCAGCCAAATTCTTCCTTATGTCCTCAGTCTCGGCTGAAAGAAAAAAGCTCCAAAGCAGATGATAATTAAGCCCTTAATATTTCCACTAGATTTCAAACAGGGTTATTTTTACCACACTGACATGCAGAGCCAGGAGATGCACAGACTGGGAGAGGCAGCTCTGTGCTGCTCTTGACACAGCTGGAGCCTTCACATCTGGGACAGGGAGAACTTCAACAAAAGTTGGCTTTTCACCCAGATTTCAGTGGGTTTTTGCCAAGCCAGGTGATACTGAGGATACTGCTTTATTTTAATCAGCTATAGGAAAAAGCTGTATCAACTCCTTTTGAGAGCATGTAACATTTTCTAGCTGGACTCAAGAAGAGGCCCCTGGAGGTGTGGAATTGAAGTTCAGCCTTTATCCAAGAAATGGGCTCAGTCACACATGGCTTGTGGCCCTCTGGGCTAGCCAGCAGCGAGGAAGTGAAACAGCCTTCCTCAAACCAATGGAGAACACAACCTTAGGCAGATGAATCAACCTGGGCTGAATTCTAGTGGGAATTGTAATCCAGTAACCACTTGGAGCCTTATTGTTCAACCAACCACATCATTTTATGTCCTTCTCCCTCAGCACCATCTTGATCTATTTACATTACAAATATTTCAGACGGGAGTCACTCACTTCCTTTATCTGCAAGTCTCAGTCTCACATCGTGTCATTGATCAGAGGTTGAAATTGTCAATCTCTTGATTAAAATAAATAAGAGAAATATAACTTATCCAGTTCTTTTTTTTTTTTTTCATTTTTTTAACTCTACAGCCTAATTATATGGATTTCAGGGCCAGGAAAAGAAGGAATTCTTCCCTGTGAGGGTTCTCAGGCCCTGGCACAGGTTTCCCAGAGAAGCTGTGGCTGCCCCTGGATCCCTGGAGTGTCCAAGGCCAGGCTGGACGGAGCTTGGAGCAACCTGGGATAGTGGAAGATATCCCTGCCCATGGCAGGAGGTGGAATAAGATGGGCTTTAAGGTCCCTTTCAGTATGATTGTTATTGTCATATTTTTGGGAGAAACCTGTTCCCTCTAAGACCAATGTCACTGTCTGCACTCTAGAGCAAAGGCAATTCACAAAATGTGCTGATATTTCAAGACCAAGGCTCATTTAGCTCAAGATCACTCAGGTATATATATCTGAAAAAGCCCATCTTTTGTCCAGATTCCATATTTTGCACAATAAACAGAGGTAGGAGCATCCAGGCAAGTTCAAAAGAGGTCTCTGCTCCCACGCTGTCTGCTGAAAGGAGCACGGAAAATTTTATGTTCCTATGGGGTCTCCTGTTGGGATTTCCCTTCTTGTCCTTAAAGAGAATTCAAGATGGTGAGGGCTGAAAACTTGGCTTGATCTGTGGGATTCTACAAAAATCCTGTTGTTGCTCTGACCCTGATCCCCCAAAAATGGAGACTGCTCACCACTTATTTCCCCAGAAGGGCACTTCACAGGGTGAATGCTGTGGAAAAATCCCATCCTCCATCTAACAGCTGCTTAAAGGGTTGTGAAAATCTTATGGCCTGTTGCAGGCCATAAGAGATGAGCTCACAAGAGATGAGATGTCGGAAGAAATGCCCCACAGAACCTGGGAATGACGATAAGGAGGAGACTGAGCTGATGGAATTAGGTCAGAAACCTCCTATTCCTCATCGTATGTTGAGGGTAATGAAGGTCCAGCTTGTACCACGAGGCTGCCGTGGGGTTAGCAGTACAGGATTTTGCAACATGCCACAAAAAAATTCCCAGTAAGCGAGCCAAGAAGAATCAATCCTTGTGTCACATACTGTATGTACTGGGGCAGGGTGACCAACTCAGCTGGGAGTTGAGTCATCCCAACCTGTTGAATGGGATCCCCACTTGGGTTGACAGAAATAGACACATTTTATCAACTCTGCTTGCAAGGCAAATTTCCTTCTGTTGCAGCTCCCAGCAGGGTCATGTTGCACCACAGAATATAAATCAGTCACAGTTTAGAGCCTGTCAGAAAAAGTCATATTTCTCTCCATTTGTGCTTTTTTCCTGCCCGCAGAGTAAGTCTGAAAAACAATTAAGATTTTTCTGCATTAGTCAGAGATTTCAGCAAGTGTCTGAGAGACCTGCACAATGAGGAATGGGAAATCCAGCTCTCAGAGGGTTTTGCACACATTGTTCGTGCATCCAGAGTAGACCTGGGCCTTCCATGCAAGAAGAAGATTAATTTCTGCCTGAACATGCTGGGAAACCTCAGCGCAAACAATAGCCACCCAAAGAAGGGGGAAGCCTCACATTGCATGTAAAGAATTGCAGAGCTCCAGCATGTAAAGAATTGCAGAGCCAAGAAATCCTCAGGGAGGTGTGGTTGGCATGAAATTCCTCACTACTGTCAGCCCTTAGAGCTGAAATGAATGAGCAGAATCCACTCATGCAATGCTCTAATGTAACATCATTCATGGAATAATAGTGCTCGGAGACACCGTGCTCCCACCTGGAGCAGATTATCCCACTCTGCTGTAGGATGCTGTCTCTCCTGGGATTCAGCACTGTCCCCCACACTCAGCCCTGACACTGGGCTCTGCTTGGCCCTCAGTTATAAATTCAGAGACTAAGGCCAGAGAGAAGCATCACATTACCACAATCAAACACTGCTTTTAATCCAGGTATCCTCCATTATGCCTCTCTTTCCATCTTATTCCATAGTCCAGAGGGGGTGAGGAATAACACATGATGAAACGTAGAATGCAGTGAACAGTCCAAAGTCAAACACCATATGAAAGAGGAAAGAGAAAAGAACAGATAAGAAAAACAAATCTGAGTATCTCCACTTAAGAATCCCTNTAAAAATGTCATCTTGTTTTACTCCCAAGCTAAAATCTTTTTCCTCACAGAATATTATGAACACACGATTACTTTGGAAGCTGTGGACTGACTCTGAGATCCACAGACCATCACGGAACTGTACAAAGGAGAGGAAACAAATACCTAAGGAGAAATCCTGAAGGAGGAAGCAGGAGACACCCGCAGGTTGAGGGAGACAGTCAGACCTCTTGGGGTACAGCCTGCTCAAGAGAACTGGAGGCTTTTTGACAAGGAAGCTGTTTGTTTCTTTTGAGGTCATAGCAACAGAACATCACAGATATGGCATGTGAGTAAATCATGAGTTTTCCAAGGAATACCTCCCTCCAAAATAATATAATCAATTTCTCATCCTAATGGGAAAAAAGCCCCAAACCTATACAAACGTGCCAGGCCAGAGAGACAACAGTATCTTCCTCCAGCACATCTTCTGTTTTTCCAAAAGCATTTCCCAGCTGTAATTCCAAGGCGGCGAGTCCTCTCATCCCGAGAGCTGAGCAGCCTATTCTTGAGAAATACAAATCACAGATAAGGAGGTGACCCAGACAGTTCTCAGAAACAGTAAGAACCCAATGTTTGTTTGCTTTCAGCTGCTTCCTGCAGGCCATCCCCATGGCTGCTGCTGGGAACTGATCCAACAATTTCTGGCTCAAATAAAAGCCATTATCCCACAGCAGCTTTACAGGTGGCTCTGGTCACCCTTACCTGTTACCACCCAGCAATCCCCCAAGCCTGGACTAAGATGAGGGAATTTCAAGGGAATGGGAACTCTCCTCCAGTCCTTAGGTGGCTTTGGTTTCACAGAATCCAAAAAAGGTCAGGTTGGAAGGGCCCACAGTGAGGGTCTGGTCCAACCTCCCTGCTCCAGCAGGGTCATCCCAGAGCACAGGGCACAGGACTGAGTCCAGANAGAAATACAAATCACAGATAAGGAGGTGACCCAGACAGTTCTCAGAAACAGTAAGAACCCAATGTTTGTTTGCTTTCAGCTGCTTCCTGCAGGCCATCCCCATGGCTGCTGCTGGGAACTGATCCAACAATTTCTGGCTCAAATAAAAGCCATTATCCCACAGCAGCTTTACAGGTGGCTCTGGTCACCCTTACCTGTTACCACCCAGCAATCCCCCAAGCCTGGACTAAGATGAGGGAATTTCAAGGGAATGGGAACTCTCCTCCAGTCCTTAGGTGGCTTTGGTTTCACAGAATCCAAAAAAGGTCAGGTTGGAAGGGCCCACAGTGAGGGTCTGGTCCAACCTCCCTGCTCCAGCAGGGTCATCCCAGAGCACAGGGCACAGGACTGAGTCCAGATGGCTCTGGAATATCCCCAGTGAAGTGTCAGCAGCTATTCTGGTGGGCTAGTGGCAGAAAATGTCCTGACATGAAGAGCAACACTCCTGAATACCTGTTTGAATTCCTCCTTTCCTTTCCAGCTCCTTTTAGCCTGGCAAACGGGAAGAAATAAGTGTTATAACTATCCCATTCTCTTTTCATGAAATCATTTCAAGTGACTTCTTGAATCACTTCAGGGAGTTCTTTTGGAAATAGTTACAGAGGGGTAAATCCCATTACAAAGCTGCTGTGACCCTGCCATGTGGGAAAAGTGAAAGCCACATTAATCAGCAGCTTAATTAAACTGTGGAGAGGTAAATGATAATTAGGACAGGTCATTGATACACCACATGCTGAATTATTCTGTCTGCTGGGGTTCAGCAGCAATAGGGACACACAGAAAGAGAATCAGGGAGAAGCTTTTCATCCTGGGACAACACATTCCAAGTGGTGCCTCAGGTTTTATTCTTTATTATTATTTATTATTTATTCCCTCTTGGTAATTGAGGAACTGATGCCAAAAAAGCCAAGCACGAATGATGCACTGCAGTGTCAGGCCCATGCACACAGTTTACTTTATTTCTTTGCTCCCTTATACTTCAGAAAGCAAAAGGTCATGAAACAATGTTGATTCAACGTTGCACATTGAACAGATACTGCTCTGCAGCTGATTTGCTTGATGTTCCTGATGGTTGTGAATCAATTACTTACTGAAAAGTGCATACAATTAACATTCACAGTTGGGGATATTTCCCTAAAGCTATGCAATCTTAACTGATATTCCACAATATCCATTTGATTCTTGCCTCATCTTCCATCCAAATCCAATAAACACATATTTTTAGTGAAGTGAGCCTGGATGATTACATTAAAATGAGACTTCAAAAAGTTTTTGGTTGAGGATTGCCATACTGTATCCAGATGCTTCTGTGACTTCAAAAATATGACAGAACTCATCCTGCCTCATCTCTGAATGCCCTGTTCTTAATGACATTAAAACTATGAAGAAAGCAGCATCTGAATTAAAATCTTGATTGTTCTTGGAATATAAATAAAGGCTTGGTTTTTTGTTTTTTGGGGTTTTTTTTAAGTTTCAACACTTCATGCTCTGAAAAAAAAGTAAAAAACAACTAGAATAGACATTTCTTGGTAGATAAAAAAGTATTTTTCTAACTAAACATACTGATAGGAATGTGTTCAGAAAAGCCAAACATATGCAGAAGGACTTTTTAATGGCAGTTACTTCGGGAAACTAATTCCTTTAAGCCCATTTGTTTATCAACACAACAATTTGTCACAAACTCTCCATCCTCACTCTTGTACTCCAGTGATTTGGAAAAAAAAGCCCCTGTGTGCTATCCATGGTAATGTGTCTTTTAGGTACAAGAAAAAAAAAAAAGACAATTTGAGTGTGCAAAAATAATTGCTGCAAGCATAAACATTCCAAGAGCAGGTTGAAATGATTGACTACATTGTTATTCAAGGTGAAATATTTCATAAGGGGAAGCCAGGGTTCATTTGTAAAGAACTTCAGAAGTCCACTCTCTCTGGGTGGGAAAGAGCTCAATTAGGAACTCATTTTTTAAATCTTATCTCAAGCTGACTCCAGTCAGATGCTCAGATTTATGTCTGATCTTACTGTCACTGGGGCCAAAATCTCCTCTCTGCCCTGAGCCATGTGCTTAAATGCCTTATTAAACTCAAAGGAAAGCTTCCCAATGGGAAGCTGACTGTTCCAGAGCATCCACAGTTCATTGTGGCCGTGTGAAAGCTCAGGATTAACTTCAGACAACACCTACTGACTGCAGGCACCTTTTTTTTTCCCTTTTTTTTTTTTGGCTCAGGAGCCAGCCTTATTATTTATCCCTCTCTTACTCAGCATTCCCACTGTTTTTCAAGGCCAGGAAGGAGCTTGTTGGTTCTTCCTGCAGTGGTACCCAGAGGGTTGTTGGTGCCTGAGTCAGGGCTGGTTTGGGACAATGGTCTGTGTGTAATTACCCACTGGAATTTGGTGGGAGACTCTATTTAATTACACCCTTCCCTCCAGAGAAACAGGGAGCCAGAGAATCCCTGAGGAGCACAGATGCATTACAAACTCTTTCCACAACTGCACCAGTGTAGCCAGCAAGGAGACAGACAAATCAGCCCCAAAAAAATAAAGGATAGATGGAAGCAGGAGGGCTGTAGTGCCCTGGGCACCAGAAAACAGTTTACCTAAAAAAAGTACGGGCAAACTCAACCAATGCCAAAACTCTGCTTTCCTCCAGCACTGTCACCAGCTTCTCCCAACTCATTCCAAGCTAAACAGAGGAGGATTATTGTCTGTTCATGATCCAGTTTTCCCACATGAAAGAGGAGGATTACTGTCTATAACTTTTTGCTCCACAGGGGCCATGGAAGACATAGATATTAATGCTCAGAGATGCCCAGACTGACCCTCAGCCAAGAGTTATCACAGTCAAAGGAGGATTTTCAGAGAATTTTATGCTTTTAGTCTAAAAACACGGGAAAAAGAAATTGGCATCAGCAGAGACACAATGTAGCTTGATGTCACAGAAGAGACATCTCCCAGTGATGAAACTTGTTCAATATTCTAAACAAATCTGAAATGTGTTTAGTCTGCAAGTGATTATTTTGCTTATTCTGATGCATTTGATGTTTAACCACACACTGCAAATATGGTTAGGTGGCCCAGGTCCAACGCAGGAAAAGAGATCACAGCACCACAACCAAAAGTGCATTACACAGGACTGAATAATACAGATACACCATCATTAAAATCCCACAGTTTAAACTGTGGAGCCCATGTTTTATGGTGGCTGGGACAACCATGATATATGTTCTCCATCTTCAAATCCTGAAGTGTTTCAGGATACATGGGAAAGCAGATGTTTTTAATAGCCTGAACCCTAAATAAGCATATTCTTCCAAACCAACTGCATGCAGCCAGGAGTGAGACACTGCTGCACGAATGGGCAAAGTGTTCCATCTGTCTTGGCTCCAGTGGAAAATGTGTATTCTGACCAAAACAGAGATTTTCACATTAAGACTAATTTTTCCCCAAAGTGTTCACAGCCAGGTTGGACGGAGCTTGGAACAACCTGGTCTGGTGGAAGGTGTCCCTGCCCATGGCAGGGGGTGGATTTAGAGGAGCTTTAAGGCCCCTTCCAACCCAGATAATTCTGGGATTCTGTGATATTGCTGTCCTTACACAGAATAAATCCACGGATACTGCCTGGCCATGTGCCTGCTGTGGTGTCTTCTGAGGTGGCAGAACCAGGCCCAGATGCAAGGGGTACCCACAGACCTTCTGTGGTGCACTGACTTCAATATGTTTGAGGGACATCAGTCACACCAACAGCTGAGAGAGGCTCGAACACACCTCAGGCTACCACAGAGGGTGTTCAGAAAGCAGGGGGAGAGAGCAAATGCATATCTAGAAGCAAAACAGCCGAACACCAGCCTCCAAGGAAAGAAACCAGAGAGGACTATCAGGAAGGCTCTCAGGAAGCACCGTTTTACAGGCAGGACCACAAGCACCCAACACAGGAAAGCTTTTAAAAGAAAAGTGGTGTGGGCTTAGACCAGAAACTGTAAAGCACAGCTGCCCTGATCATCTTACACTGTTAAGAGAGAAGGGAGAGATGTATGTTGGGAATATTGCTTCTCCCCATTGCTCCTTCCCATTCCTGGCCAGAGGATGCAGGTTGCATGGATGACCCTCCCCACCTACTCAGCCCACAAGGCAGCAATCTCTGCAGTTAAGGCAACAGAGCCTTCCCAAGAGCAAGCAACCAGGAAACCATTCCCAAATGCTACTCGTGTTCTGTCAGCTACTCACAGATCTCTCTGTCCACATATTGCTCTGTGTCAAACCCCTGGTACACCTGTCCCCTGCTCCCTGTGCCAGTCAAAAGCCTCATGAGGTGAAGATCATGTCATGGAATGGTTTGGGTTGGGAGGGACCTTAAAGCCCACCTTGTTCTGTCACAGTTGCATCCAAATCCTTGAATACTGGCCTCCTTGCCGAGAAGCAGCCTTCAGGCTGCCTCCCAGCTCCTCCAGGTGCAGGAGTCATAACAGCATGGAAAGTTCTACTTCTGAGGTGAGGCAGCTCCTGAACAAGAGGACTTGATGGGGATCTCAGTTTTGTATTCAGACACTGCTGACTGCTCACTGGGGAGCACTGTGCTCCTGTGAATGCCAACTCCTCCACACTTGGAGGTGTATTTTCCAGGGATTTGTGGGAGCTGCACATCTCAGATGTCTCAGGACACTCAGAAGTGCTGAGGACTGTACATTGTTACAGGTTACAGAGATGGTGGGAAGAGACTCATCAGCAGAGAGCAAATGCCATTTATTCCCTTTCCCAGGCTCCCACTGAGTTGTCCAGTGCCACACAAGAGATAGGTGCTTCATTCAGCAGAGCAGCAGCTCAGCTCCTTGATTTCCTTAGGCCAGAAGATTTTAACTGCAAAGGCTGAGAGCAAGGGGCATGTGGCCCGCAGGGACAATCTGCATCAGATGCAAGCAAGACAGACACCAGCAACGCCTCTGCCTCCCAAACATCAGGAAAGATGCACCTGCATCATGAGAAATCCCTTTAAAGACATTCCCAGTTTTCCTTCGCAGTGATAGGAAGGAGGGAGGAACTGGCAGAGTCCCCTCTCCCAGATGCACACAACTAATCCAGCTGAAGTTTTTTTTCCATCCTGATTCATGGAAACATTTCCTGTGGAAAAAGCCAAGCCTTTTACTGCTTCCAGCTCCAAAGATGCTTCTTCTGCATCATCCATTTTCTACCAGCTGTCTGAGCTCAAGGCACAAGTCAGACCAGAGCTGCAGGAGCAAGCCTGGTCCCTTCCAGAGATGGAGCACAGGCTGCCTCCTCCATCCCAGGCACTGTGGCCCTGCCCTCCCTCTTCTCCACACTGACCAATTCCTGCCTTTCTCTTGTGGGTACCTCCATCCACAAACATCTGCCAAACTGCTTTGAGCTTCCCAGAAAAGCCCTGTTTTCCCTGAAAAGCCTGTATCCAACTCAGAAATGCACTTCTCTTGCACAGCATAATGAGGGAGCATCATCTCATCCCAGCTCATCTCATCCCATCCCACCCCCTGCCATGGGCAAAGACACCTTCCACCAGACCTGGCTGCTCCAAGCCCCGTCCAATCTGGCCTTGGACACTTCCAGGGATCCAGGGGCAGCCACAGCTTCTCTGGGCAACCTGTGCCAGGGCCTTACAGGGAAGAATTTCTTCCACATATCAACCTTCTCCAGGCTAAACAGCCCCAACTTCCTCAGCCTGTCTCCATAAGGGAGGTGCTCCTGTCCCTTATCAACTCTGTAGCCTCCTCCGGACTTGCTGCAACAATTCCATGTCCTTCATGCATTGGAGGCAACAGGACTGGACACTATATTCCAGGTGGGGTCTCAGGAGAGCAGAGCAGAGCAGCATATGCCTGCTGCATGGGGTGCAGATATCCAGTGACTTAGGAGAGCTGTCCTCCCACCTCTTTCCAAGGAAAGGTAGCACAGGAGAGAGAACATCTGCTCCTCAGGCACTGATAAATCCAGCCTAGCCTATGGAGAGCCTGCTCTGGCACAGCCCAGGTGTTCCCAACCTGCTGATGTTACACTCACCAGGAAACAGCACTGCTTACTTTGGATTAGGAGCTGGAGCTGCTGGGGAGGGACACAATGCCAGGAACCAGTGACCTCCCAGCAGCAAAGCAAAGCAAGTAACATCTGCTGTCACCTTGTCAGGTCAGTGCCCAGTACACAAATGCCTTAACACCTACCACAACATGACAGACAAACCCCGACCTACATCATCCAAAACCCAAGAGAACACACCAGTTCCCCTGAATCCCAGCTCTTCACCCCATTTGCCACAGGAAACCCTAAGTGCCAAGTCATATTTTCCAGCCCTACAATCATTTTCCCCTAACAAACCAAAGCCAAGTAACAACAGAATGAATTATTTTTCCCTTCCCTCCTCCTCCCCCCACTGAATTCCCACTCACAGCTCCTCATTAGGCCTGGTATTAATTAGAACAGGCTGTGAAGTTCACTACATCTGTGCAAAAGAGCAGAGGTGGACAGACACATGACATGACTTCTTGCGAAACTAGGTCCCAAAAAAATGACCCATATGATGGTGACAGCTTCTTCAATCATTTCTTTTGGTATTTAGCATCCCAAGAAACTTAGTAAAAAGAAAAATAAAGAGGAGGCTACAAAAAAATAACCTCAGGCATTTGGAGGGAGAGGGAGTTATTTTGCTCGAAGGCCTTTCATTAATAATCCCCTTAATAACAGCTTTTATTAGTTTGTAGATGTTCCCTTTCACTCAGCCATTTGAAGGCATCCTTGGCAGCAACAGCCCATAATTCTTCATTGCATGTGTGTCTGTCTGCTGTTTAAAATTTAAATTAAAGCAAGGCTTGTGGTTGAGGCTCTAGAGCATAAAAAGGAGAGGAAGGCATCAGCCTTTAAAGTAGCAGTGTTGCTATAAGCATGTCAGACTAACACACAGAAAAATCCTGCAAAATTGTATCACCCTCCTGAGAATTGGATTCAAACTCTGGCCCAGCACAACCTGGCCTGGAATACTTCCAGGGATGGGGCAGCCACAGCTTCTCTGGGCAACCTGTGCCATGGCCTCAGCACCCCCACAGGGAAGGATTTCCCCCACAGTATCTGATCTAAACCCACCCTTTTTCAGTTTGATGCACTGAAACTCATGACCTGCATCTTATACACAGCTCAGTTTGGCGGTGTGACTCTCTACTGTGCAAACTTCATGGTGCAAACAAGGATGGAAGCTGTAGGACTTTGGACCATCTCCCACTGTCCCTCCTGCGCTCTCTTGGCTTGGTTATATGGAGGCTTCTGGAGAAGAACCCTGGATTAATATTCTCAGGATAAAAATGAGTAGGAGGTCTGGCAAGCAAGCTTTCCCTCTCCCCATGATTCACGAGGAAGTCAGACAAGGAATGTCTCCATCAGGAGACAAATGGGCTAGGTTTAATGGCATCTTTCACGGTGACGTATTTCTTTAGGAACTGCCCGTTATTTACTGGAACAGCCTCAGTACAGAACAAGAGTGACTTCTAGTGCAGTCCAGGGATATGGCAAGAGTTACTGCTTGGCATTAGCCCTGCATGCATTTGAGCTCACCAGCCCGTGCTGCCTAATGCAAATTAGACTTGATCTGAGCTGCAAAGTGCCTGTAAAAGTGACAGAGATGTGGCTGCCCTGGTGGAAGCAAAAGTCTTGTCATGCTCCATCTGACAGACATGGAAAGCCAGGTGAATTCATGAGGAGACAGCACACAGATGGCTGCTCCTGGCAGCAAACTGCGCTTCCTAACTCAAGAGCTCATTCAGCCTCTGCAGAATTTTCAATTCCAGTGATAGACAGAGTTACCTCAATGACCAGTGTAAGAGCTGGGAGAAGTCAGACAGCTGAAAGCAGCCTGGTTGGTCTAAAACTTCAGGAACCACAGTCCCACTATTTCTGTCATTGTCTTTCAGAGTCTCCCCCTACCTGTGTTTTTATAGCTTTACACTGTCCTCAACCAATAGCAAGTAAAAATAAGCCCCCTTCCCTCTTCTACTCCAACTGTTTTAGATAAAATAGTAGACAGGAAGAAAAAGCATAAAATAGGAGTAACAGAGGGAGGTAAAAAACGAAATGGTTAATGCAGTTCATACTTGGCGCAGCCTTCGTGCAAACATGTCAGCTGGAAAGTGCTGGCAAGCTGACCAAGAGGGATGCATGTCAGCTGAGCGGCATATATTCCCTGGGAAAGGGAACACAGAATTGCCTATAACTGCACGTGGCTGTCCTGTTTGTACAGGATCAAATTCTTCCCTGTGCACGTAGCAGCTATCCAGGAATTGCAGCTCCAGACGTCACGCAGAAGGAACAGTGCCAAACGTCCTCCCCGTGGCTGTGCTTCCGACAGACAGTGACACCAGAACAACTGCATGGACTCAAAATGTCATGTGCAGCCACTGCAGGTGAAGCCCTGGGTGCATGGGTGTCACAGAATCTCAGACTGGTTTGGGTTGGAAGCGACCTCAAAGCCCATCTCGTTCCACCCCTCTGCCATGAGCAGGGACACCTTCCACTATCCCAGGTTGCCCCAGGCCTCGTCCAACCTGGCCTTGGACACTTCCAGGGATGGGGCAGCCATCCCAGCTTTTCTGGGCAACCAATGCCAGGGCCTCCCCGCCCTCACAGGGAAGAATTTCTTTCCAATATCTGATCTAAACATTCTCTCTGAGTTTTAAACCATTCCCTCTTCTTCTATCACTCTGTGCCTTTCAAAAATTCTCTTTCCGTCTTCCAGCACCACCCAGCTGATCAGAATGACTGAATGTATCTTTGAACTTCAGGTTCTCCCTATTGCAAATATACCTTGACACATCTTCTCCCTTCATGAAAAAGGTTCTTTGAACAACAGTTGCTTTCAATGCAGGGAAGAGACACTTTTTTAGGGGCATATGTTATTTAGGAATATTTCACTAGAGCACTGGACCAAATAGAGACCTCGTTGAAAATGAAAGTATTAATAGGAAAGAGTGACTCCATATGAGTTTTGAGTTTCAAATTTCACAAAAAGTTTTGCTGTAACATTTTTCAAGGGAAAAGTTCCAAATTTAGAACTTGAAGCGGTTTTATTTAAAATAATGTTTCTTTCTTCTAATAATTTTCTTTTCCAAGCTCAGCTGTTGAAGCTGAACTGAAATACAAGACTTTTTTTTGTCCTCAACAGGTCCAATAAAATTATTCCTTTTTTTTTTAGAGGTGTGATTTTTACCCCCTCAGATTCCAAACAGAAAAAGTTGCAGCTCAACTTTTTTTCATTCCTGTTAAAAAAACTCTTCCCCACCCTTACACAGTGAAAAGAAAAAAAAGTAAAATTTGTGGCTCTTTCTCCTTGATATAAAAAACCAAAGAACAACAGAGTGCTTCAGGCTTTCTAATTCAAGTGCATGACTTTTCCTGGAGCAGTAGAGCATGTTCAGCTTGGGGAGCAGAACTTTAGGCAAATAAGAGCTGGTTTGGTTTACAGAAATGCTGCAGCATTCCCCCATGGCACGCATTCCCCATCTTCCAGGAAAACTCCAACAATCACTGGAAGACAGTCCCAAAGATTTCCCTGCAATGGCCGTAAGAAGAGGCTTTAATCCCACATGCAACGTAAGAACTTAGTGTATGTTCCAGGCTGCTGCCAAATCCTGGACTCTTTTCCCTGCATCTTTAGTTCCTGGGAAAATCTACATTTCTAATCTGTACATAATGTTCAGCTTCATCTCTTGCAGTTTATGGACTTGGACATAAAGGCAATTCTCACTGCCACTGGAAGGAGTGAATCCCTTCCCCTCATTCCCTGGAAAAGGAGAAACAGTCTCTGCCAAAGCAGACACTCCAGCCTAGCCTTCTTTTCATATAACACAAGGAAAAAGCACCTCTAACTCCATTGCAGTGATGAGATCAAGTCTTTGGAGACATGGGGTTTATTTCTAGCTCCAACACAGATATCTGGTGTGAACCTGCAGATGCTTGAAGACTTACCTCTGGCTGAACCAACTCTTTGAAATCTTATCACATTAGACAAAGCTGTGAGGAAAGCAAAATGCTTAAGAAAAAGTCAGAACCACATCCCAAAATTCTCTGCAGCTGAGTTGTGAACAAAATAAGCATCTTGACTCTTTGTTGTCTAATGCCAAATTTCTTTCCAAAACAAATGTTCCCAATCCTTAGTGCCAGCCTAACTGGAGGGTGGTTTATCACTGAGCTGGGGAGAACCTGCCTCCCACCATGGTCAAGATTCAGCCCAGCTGATGGAAGGCTCTGAGCTCCATTCCCAGTCCGTCCTGGGTCCTTAGGTGGTTAATGAAGACACAGAAAATGTTGTAAGGCAGCTCAGATGTTGATAGAGCTGAGTCATCCCCTCTCTGTAACCTGAACACCCCAGACACAACTATAAAGACAGTAATAATCACCACTTTAGGGGACAAGGCCAACTTTTCATCCATCAGTCCCTACCCAGACTGTGACCTCACTGGGGGTTTAGTCCCTGCTATGTTTTTTTAAAGACTTGAACAGTACAAATGAAAGCTGCCTCAATGCCTGGAGCCTCAACCAGAGCCAATGGCAGCTAAATTTTCCATGGAAAGCTTTAGCTGGAGGACGGGGAGCAGGGTGGAGCTAAGAATATCAGTTGCACATTGACAAACTCCTGCCTGGCATTTCCTCCTCAAACCATGAGCCAGCTGCAGCCACTGCTGCCAACCTTCAGCGTCCTCAACCAGGTAAAGGGGCTCTGTTCATATTGAAATACTTATTTTATGGAGCAGATCCAGCCCTGGGAATCTCTTTGAGGACAAGATAGCCTAGTGGGATTTGGCCTTTTAATGCCTATCCATTTCACTGGGTATCCAAACACCAACTCAAAGAGTATGGGATAAATATCCTTGCATTACCTCTAGGAAGATAAACAGGCAAGAGACCATCCTTTTTTTCGTGGATATGGGAAAAGAAAGAGGAAGAGAAGAATACCACTCTTACCACCCCAACATATGGTGGAAAGGGCAATCGATGCCTGTACCTTCATGATTAATGTTCCAGCAACAGGGTGGCTTGCTTTCACCATTCCACACCAGCAACAAAATCGTTATCTTTTCCTTTCCAGGCACTGCTAATATCTCAAGAGCACAAAAGATTTGGGTGTTGCCTAATACTCCCACCCAGGTCCTCCAAACCAAACCATTTCAGAGTGTCCTACACCAGTCAGCACATGCTTTTAGGTGCTCAAAACAGTCCACACTGCAGGAAATCCCTGCCACAAGCTAAAGACACAGAAGAAATATCCTCCTTGGCCTACTATCAAATACACATCCCATGAAAAATGAGCAGAGTCTCTCTGGAAGCCCTCAGAGCCGAGAAAGCTTCTCAAGGCACCCACTTAGAAATCGAGAGTGCTTCTTGTCCAGCTGCAAGATACTCCTACAGCAGATGGACTAGTAAATCCATCCTCTTCCTGCTGTCCCCTGTGTTGGTGATGGCAGTGGTAGCAGGAACAGGGGAGAACAGGGGCCACTGGATGCAGGCACACACATTTATTGCTTCAAGTCAGCTCTCTGTCTTTTCAGAGAAGCCCTGGATTCTCTCATCTCCCTTTTGCACAGCAGCCTGCAGGTCAGATGGAAAAGATTCCGGAGTAAAGGTGGGATCTGGTGTGAATAAGGGTGGAAGTATTTTGGCTGGGAATTCATGGGTATGCAAAGGCGTGGGAGTTGTGATTCATGAAATGCTTCCCTCCCCCAGCAGTTCTCCACCTTGCAAGGAGCCAGTTGTTGGTGCTGGGAAGCAGGGACTCAATGGCCAGGCATTTGGCAGGAATGTTTCTGGAGCAGGCTCCAAGGCTGGAGCTGCGTGTCAGCCAGAGCATCTCCTCAGAGCAGCTCTGATGGAGCATCACCAGGAACAAAATAACATTTCCTGAAACTACTGCAGAGGAAGAAAGAAAATTCATCCAACCCTTGATACAAGAGGGAGTAAAATGCACTAGGATCGTGTTTTCTCTCCAGTTCCAAATAAAATCCCCAATATGGATATGTTGAATGGTCCCAGTAGCTGTGCCTGAGAGATCACAACCAACAAATCTGGAGTGCAAACTGAGC
>VYZR01110843.1:10710-23793 GCA_013400675.1 Oxylabes madagascariensis | reverse complement strand
ATATATATATATATATGTAAAAGCAAGTTTGGATATACCCAGTTTAATTCCATCTGACTTGCTGTGATCCCCCAGACAATGAAGGACTGGGAAACTGTTTTGCTACTTTTCACTGGGGAGCTCAGAACAGAAATCTGGAGGAGGTTTTTTTTGTTATTAACGCGTGTTAAATCACAGCTAGAATTCTTTGCGTTCCTCGGCTTCAAACAAGGAGAGCACAGTTACTATGAGATGGCAAACCTGTTTGAGTTGGTGATTCCTGTGATGCTTTACTCAGTCCAGCATGAATTTGTACAAGGTCAACTTCCTCCTTTTAATACTCGCGCATTCTGGGTCATAGGGCTTAGGATGGAAAGAGGATCCCAACAGCCTTGTGCTTACCTGATGAGCTCTCCGGGGAAACTGCCCCGTGAAATGCTCCCCTCTTGTGAAAACTAGCCTCAACAACCAAATGCAGCTACATTTGTGTCGTAAGCACTACTTTCGTTTGGATTTTTTTGGGAGGTGTGTTCAAATAACTTCAAGGGATACTGTGTTTTAAATGTGTGGTTTCTTTTCCTCTCTCCTTATAAAACTGGACCTGAACACAAGTTTTCGAGTAGTTGGGGTTTGGTTTGGTTTTGTTTTGAGGGGTTTTTTTGTAATAATCTCAGGACCTGAAAGATTGTAGCATTTAGTGTGTCTTAAAAATTATGTACTGTACCAGCCATGGATTTTGTAAATACACCTGTCTCCCTTTTTTGTATTTTAATTTTTTTAAAGTGTGTAAGGCTCTTTGCCAGTGGAACTGGTGCGTGCTTTATCTACATCCTGAACTGAAGCAGGAAAAGGAAGAAGCTGCTGCTTCAAAAGCCTGCATCAGTTCCAAATGCGTATATTGTTCTGGTCAGTTTAATGGCTGTTAGTCTTTTGTTAGTTGGGAAGCTGGTTAGTTCCCTGCACATTCCCATTTGTGGCTAGCAGAGCCCTGTCAGGGGAGCTAATTTTAACTCTCTTCTGTGTGACTACTTGACATTTTCCCTCCTTTCAGGTACTCAGGTTTCCTATCCCTGAGCAGTCCAATGCTTTCAGAGGTCAGGACTATTGGCCCTCTGCTAGAATAACTGGAGAGCATTCCATTTTATCAGTGCTCTGATCCAAAACATAGTCATGGGGTTCGTATCCTGCAAACCGTGCAGCAGGTAACGCTGCCTTCACCTGTTCTGCTTTCCTGAAAGGAGCGCAAGCTTTTTTTGGCAGACTTTGCTCTGGGATCCACCCTTGCCAGCAGACCCGTTCTGCAGTAGGAGCCTTACTCAATTCGGCATAGCTGTTCCCTGTCCCTGACTGCGACAGGCTTTTTCATGAGTGTACTTTTCTGTTTTTTTATGTGTCACGTGTCTGTGCTGTATTAAATAAAGAGGAATGTACATATTAGCCCTGGTGTCTTTCATTTCTCATAAAAATAAAAATGGGAAAAGGTTTCACTTGAAGAGTTGGCCTTCTTGGGGCTTTTTGGTCGGGTTTTTCTGTGTTGAGGTGGGGCCTCCTTCAGTCAGGGCAACCACACGGGGAAGGGTAACACTGTGTGCAAGCACAGCGTTTAGAAACCGCCAAAGGTTATTCAGGATGGCAGGGAGCGCTTCCCTGTGGGAATACCGCGTTGTTTCGAGATGTCATTGAGGGACCATGGCCCCGCCTGGCCCCGGCTCCCAGGGGGCCGGGCGGCAGCCGCGCCGGGCGGCGCTGCCCAATCGTCGGCCTTTGAGGTACTCCATAAAAGGGGGGTGGTACAGGAGATAAGAAAACGCACAGAACACACTGTTGCGAAGCAGCCCCAGTGGCCTAATGGATAAGGCATTGGCCTCCTAAGCCAGGGATTGTGGGTTCGAGTCCCATCTGGGGTGGATGGTTCTTTTTACACTCTCATCCACGCCAGCCCTGCGGCTCCTGGACTTCTTCTTGGGCGTCCGCTTCTAGCTCCAGCGCGACCCGAAGCCCCTTTTAAACCGCAGACGCCAGAAACTCGCGGGGACGCGCCCGCGGCCCAACTCGGTTTCCCGCCGCATGATGCGTCTTTCGGCGGGCTCCCGGTGCTCCCGCTCCGTTACCACAGGCCGGCGTCGAGGCGTAGGGCCCAGCAGCCGTGCAGCGGGCACGCCCCGGCCTCGCCGCTCAACCTCCGGCGCTTGAGCAGCGCCGATTGCAATGGCGGGGAAGGGTGGCAGAGAGTGGGAGGAGGCGATCGTTCGCTCGGCGCTCGACTGCCCGCACTGCCGGGGGGCGAGGGGGCGGCCCGGCGGCGGCGCTCGATTGGCCGGCGCGCCCGCGCGTGGGTCGGAAGATGGCGGCGCTGGGAGCCCCGCTGCGCACCCTGCGCGCGCTCCTGCGCGAGCTGCGCCACGCCGCGGGCCGCTCCTATCGCGACAGCCCCGCCTATCGCCACCTGCTCGCGGCCTTCCGCGCGCACCGGGTACGCGCGGGCTTCCCCTACCCGCCCCTGCCCGGGGAGCCCTCGGGGTCGGCGACGCCTCGGGGCCGCCCTGACCGCCTCTCCCCGCAGGTGACTAGCGAGAAGCTGTGCCGGGCCCAGCAGGAGCTGCACTTCCAGGCCGCCACCTACCTGTGCCTGCTCCGCAGCGTCCGCGAGCACGAGGCCTTGCACCGCGAGTACCACGGCAGGGGCGAGCGCTCGCCCCAGGAGGTCGCCGGACTGGTGGGCTTCAGACTACCTCAGCAGCCGGGAGGGAAGAGCTGAGGACTGCTGTGTTCAATGTTTATTTCTCAATAAATAAATATCTAGAGCTACTGGAATGGGCTGGGTTCTCTTAGCAGGTGCCTTTTGTCAGTTTTAGGTTATGATGTGAAAGCCATAACTGGAAACAAGCAACTCCCTCTCCCTTTATCAGGCTTCCCAGACGCCCGTCCTATCATTGTGAATGTGTGTTATGACGGGCACTCTTCCACGGGTTGACAGAGATGTTGTTTGTAATGGAAAAACATGTCAGCCTTCGCTGCTGAACTGCTTGTCTAAGGAGTTGCAGGCAGGAGTTCGTGGTTCCCCCACGTGGTTCAAAAGCGGTAGTTGAGAGAATTTGTCCAGTGTTTACTGAAGCATTTTCCAGCCATATTCTGTGTATGTGGAATTTCCTCCTCTCCCAAGAAAAAAGGTCTCTTCTGTGGAGCATCTGTGGATTCTGGCGAGCACTGCAGTAGCAAAAACCTTTTCATCTTAAAGATTTTTTGGTTTTTTTTCCATGACGGTGAGTGAGCAGTAGCAATTCAGAGAGATGAATTCTTAATGAGTTACATGTTTCTCAGTGTCCCTGAGAAGTCGACTGTGCGACTGCCAGCTTCCTGTGCTGCCCTCACCCACTGAATCTCAGAAAAGCTGAAGGGAACTGACACAAGATACACAAACGAGACTGCGTTTTCTTGCTCATCTCACAAATCTGAAACAGCAAGTTTCTTTTTATAAAAGAGTATCTTGAGTTGTTGCTGTTCAGAGAAGAATGTATTGTATGCAAGATACATGAGAAATCTGTAACAAGAATGACTAAATTGCTAAAAATGTGAGGTTTACCTGGGGAGAAACTTGAAGCAACTCTAAGGAAAGAGTGTGTTTGTTGGGGGTTTTTTACTGCCAAGGGAAACAAAGTGTTCTGTCAGAAAAGCATTGCAAACAGAATTAGTTCATCTAAGTCTACTTCTTCTTTCCTCTGTACTTTAAACTTGGGGATGGTTTAATCCCCACAGTATAGTGGATAGGCACAAGGGATCCTTAAAACTGGGGATATTTAGGCTGCTTAGGTAAGGCAAGGAGATGTGAACTACAAGTTTTAGGGTTCTGTTGACCAAAATTCCAGTTTGCAAGTCTTACAGTGTCTCACTACTCAACAGTGGTGGTTTTTTTGAAAAGCGTTGATATAATTGGTGGGAAAGTATCAACCTGTTTTCAGCTCAGTAGGTCAGAGTTGTGGGATGTCCCCATACACTGAGAATGGCTGTGACACACTGCTTGTTCTGGGTTATTTAATGAAAACTGCTGCATTCTATAGTATATTGCTTGAGAAGGGAAATAAAAAAAAAATTTAAAAAAAAAAAAAAGTGATCATTTGGCCAGACACAGATGCTCTTTAAAGAGTAGAAGGAACTAAAGTGTGTATGGTGTTGGTGTAAATAGTCGCTAAAATTTCTCAATTTCCCCTAAGCATACCAAGGTACTAAACAGACAGTTCTAGCAAGCATTGATGTCTCTTCCATATACTTCCCCTTCAGTCCAAAGTGATGACTAACAGAAGTAAATTTAGATTTTAAAGAAAAAGCAAAGCCAGGACATATTCTAATTAGCTGAAGGGCCCTGGGTAGATCATCTTTTCCTGAACGTCTTACAGAAGAGCATCCTCTCTGCAAGGCCTTCCGAAATACAGATAATTCGGGTGAGGGACTTACTGTTAGGGGAGGTTGTGTGTTGCCTTTTTTCACTTGTATGGAGCTAACCTTGAACACGACGCTTGTGGACGATTAGAACTGATCTTTGTGACGGGTTTTGGGCACTAGATGGCAACATGACGGTTGACAAAGGGAGTCACAAAATGCAGGCGTTAGAATGGGTAAAATTAGTGTTTTTCCTCTTTTTTTAAATGGATCTTTGTGCCCTGTAAGTTGAATTATCAGCCACACGTGCCGGTAGCCTCAGTTCTACGGGAGGTTCTCCAATAAGCGGGGTATTACAGTTACTTGGCTCACCAGGACTGCACCCGGCACTTGAGAGAAGCAGGGGCCGTTGCAGTGGTGCTGCACGTCAGTCCAAGAGGGAATTGTCCCCGACTGGGAACTATCCTCACGCTGCTCTCCCGGGGCCGCTCGGTGCCCCAGCCCCGCCCGGCGCCGCCGCTGACCCGGAGATCGTGACGTCCAGGGGCCACGCGGGCCTTTCTGGCCAATCAGCACGCCCCAAGGGCGCAGACCAGCAGCCCAATCAGGAGCCTCACCGCGCGGTGCGTCGCTGGCCGAGCGGCGCGGGCCGTGGCCAATGGGCGAGCGCTGAGGCCCGTCCGCGCTGACGTCGCGGAGCGGACGAAGGAGCGCAGGGCGTGTGCGCGCGGGCTTCCGTTCCCGCCGGTGCGCGCGCGTGGAGGGCGCGGAGGGAGCGGTAGTAAGGGAGCGTGTGGGGACGCGAGGCGGCGGCACCGGGTCCGGCGCGAGGCGAGTTTCCCGCTCCGCGTCCCACCGGGAAAGCCAGGCCGGGGCAGAGCCCGCTCCCTCCCTCCCTCCCACCGCGGCGGCGGGGGAGCGGCCCCGCCCGTGACGCGAGGGGCAGGGCCGAGCGCCCGCCGCGCCTCGGGCCTTGCAGGCCGCTGTCGGCGTGACTCGGTCGGGCCTCGCCGGCCCTCTCGCGCTCAAGATGTCGGCGCAGGCCCAGATGCGCGCCATGCTGGATCAGCTCATGGGCACGTCCCGGGACGGTAAGTGCGCCCCGGCCGTGGCGGGGCGGGGGAGGAGGGGGCGGAGCCGCCGCAGCCCCGGAGGTCACGGCGGTACCGGGCGGGCCGGGCGGTGTTCGCCGTGATTAGCAGGCCCGCGGCCCTTCCCCGCACTCCCCGCGGGGCGGGGCTGCCGGGACCGTCAGCGGCGGCGTGGGGGGAGCCGGGCACCGCCCTCCCCCCGCGGATCTGCCGGCGCCGTGTACTGTCCGAGTGGCCGCGCTGGCTGTCCTGCGGCTACTGGAGATCTGCTCCTGACGGTGTCCGCGGCGCGCAGCCTTCCCACGCGGTCACCGTAGAGGGCTCACAAGCATGCGAGATTCTGATCATCGAGGGAGGACACAGCGAACGAAAAAAATCCCCCCAAGGCAACAGCCGCTTCAGTAGAGCATGGTGGGGTTTTGTGTCGTTATACATTTGTCTAAATTCTGGCCCAAACCATCGTGTCAGTCAGCAGGAGAGTATGGCGGTTGCTTTCTAAGGGGCAATGTGAGATTGACTCGAGTGGACAAACTCTTTTAAAAGCAAGCCCTAAACAGCCAAGTAAAAGCTTAATATCTGAAGGCAGTCATGCCCAGAGGGAGATACGAGGTGTACGGTGAGGTTTCAGATCGCTCTGCGATCGCACAGTGAAGAGTATTGGTGTGTAAAGCTTTCGGCTGTTTTTGTCGGCATGCATGGCGATCAGCTTGAAAGTCTGAACCGGCACTCGCCCATAAATCCAGATAGTTGGGAGGGCTGCTCGAAGAGTGGTTCCAGTTATGCTGTGCAGTTCTTAACTTACAAGAGAATACTTGCACCCGAGGGTCGGCAGCAATTAGAGATAATTTAAATGTTCTGCATGTGGTACTCATAGTCAGTCTGTACTGACTCTTGCAGACGTGTTAGTTTGTTTAAGCTCCGTGTTGAATTAACGGTTATGTATTTCCCCATGCCCCGACTAGGATGTTGGAACTGGGATGTACCTTGTACATACTGATCATCTCTTGGTACTGGGCTAATGCGATATGACAGCTTTTTTTAATATAATCTAGAATTTGGAATAAATGTAACTGGTTTACACATACTCCTTGTATCGTGAATGCTTTCTGCTGAGTTCTAAATTATTGTTTTGCAAAGATTGTCTTCCAGAGTATGGCTGTTTAGTCAGTTGTCATCATACAGGATCTAATTTGGGGTGGTTTTGTCTTGCTCCAGAAGATTTTCCAATACTTACTGTTGTGGCTGTGTCTGTCTGTCTAAGTGCTTGGTAAAGTAACATTGTGCTTATGAAACTCAAGTCTTCCCAGTGCTGGCACCTAGATTGCTGTCTCAGTGCTACCCTAAGACTAAACAGAAGGTTTAAGGGCGGTGGAGGAGCTGTTTCAGTTTCTGAAGGTATTTTCTGTTGGATGGTGGGAGAAGAGTGTGATTTACTTGAGAGAGCTGCCCAGAAATGTTAAGTGACTAATGTCTAAACCAGGAAAAGCCATTTCAGGCCATATTTTCTCTGGCTTTGTAAGAAGGCAGTTATTTGTATTGATAATTGTATTTCCCCCCTCCCGCTCACCCTGTAATTCCTAAACCGCATGTGCTGGACTGTTCAGAAACTAACTGTCTAGAAAGGAAGCATTCAAACAAAATGGGCAGAATGGGGAAGGATAAGGAGAAAAGATCATTTGTAAAACTGGCTTCCATGGTTGGATTGGGGATCTCTGTAACCCCATTCTATCTAAAAAAAAAAAAAAAAAAAAGTTCAGTGGAGCTGGAGCATTGTTTAAACTGAATTGTACACAGGGATTGAAAATGAACCTTTTTTTGTAGAGCTGATGCTTAATAAATCCAAGGCCAGGCTCAAGGTCATTGAAATATTGCTAACCTTGAGAATAGGGGGGTTTGGGGTAATTGGGTTTTTTTATGTTCCTGTTACCTTTGACAAATAGTCTATTTCTGTTAACGTGAATTTCAGCTTTTCATTAGAATGTGTCAATTTTTAAATTTCTTGGTAGATCAGAACTTTCATTTCACCACTTGTCCCCATTGCCTTTGATTTTGCTCTGTCTGGCAACACAGTAGAGTTTAAAGCAGAGTTTCTGAAAAAAAATCTTTCTTGGGCATTTTTTTTGTTTTATATTGTTGAATAGCACCGAAGTGCTTTTTAGTTTTAAACTTTACAAAGTCTGGTAGGTTTTTTCAAACAAGCCTAGAATATGAAGGCTTAAAAATCTTACATATTTTAGAAAAGGTAGATCAAACATTTGATCTCTTTAGCGGGAATAGAAAAAACTCAGAGGTAAATTTAAAACCAGTGGCCATGCCTGAATATATGTAGGGGTTTTTTGGTTTGGGAGTTTTTTCCCTTTTCGGTTACAGTATCGTGTAGAAAATATGAACATGCTCTGAAATTGGTTTTAAAAATTCCACAGTGAGATGCTCAAACATGGTTTTAGGAGATGAGCTGTAGGCTGTAATTTGTGGGACAGTGTACACACTCATTATAATTCATATCCCTAGGGCCAGAATTGAAAAGCCTGGAAGACGTAGTGATTAAATGTTTTTATGCATTTGGTGTTAAGCTCCAAGAACACCTAGAAAGCACAGTTCCATATTGGTCACAGTGATTAAAAAAAATACTCACTAAGCTGCAAGAATATTAACGAAAAATAATCTGTGTTAAAGAGGAGTCTTCTCATGTCAAACAGGGCTGCCCAGCATGCGGCCATCCAGAAGCAGGTGTGCTGCTTCAGGCCTGCCCCTGGCTGTACCCTTGCCCAGAGGGCCCTGTGCTTGTGGCCAGGGACAACTGAGGGCTTCCTGACTTCTTTGGCAGCCTGCTTCCTCCCTCGACTGAGTTTGGGCAGCAGGATAGATGCGCTTGCAGTCACACGGCATTGCTGGCTGGCTGGTACCTGCCAGGATGTGAGGCTTGGCAGCCTCTTGGCAGCTGCCGGGCCCAGTGCGCCCTGCTCGTTGCCTGCCTTCGCTCATGTGACCAACACCTGACAGAGAGTGAAACTGAGGGGACTTGGCAGGTGCTTCTCAGGACTTGCCAGTGAGTTGCAGTTCTTAGAATACATCTGGGTTATCTGAAAAGCAGTTTTGTTGGTGATGTCAATAGAAATAAATGTCTGAATGGCAGGAGTGGTTCTTTTACACACCTGGGTAAAACATTTATTAATTATTATTTAAAAGCAAGTGGGTTTTTTAAAATACATTGCATATTACCTAGGTTAACCTTCTCTTGCACATTTCTCTGACAAGTGAAAAGCTGAATTGGATGTGGACTGTGCCAAAATTAAAAAAAATTAAAAGTGCCTTTGATTTTGACACTAGTAAAAAGCTGGTTGTTTTTGATATAGTCATGACTGCAGGCTGAAAAAAACATCTCTGAATTGGCATTTCAAATATTGATAATCTGCCATACCTAGAGAGGCTTTAAATATAAATTACTGAATATATAATATGGGTTTTCCAAATATTGAGAAATAAGTAGAGCTGAAAACCAGGTGCTAATCTTACGTACTTGCATATGAATGTTTTTGTTTTCTTTTGTTTTTACTGTTAACACTTAAACTAAAGGAGTTTTTATTCCACATGTCGACAGTTAAAAGGTTAGTTCAAGTTGAATTTTTTGTTCTTGGCCAGAGCTGCAGGAACTCATCATTTAGGAGTACGTGGCACATAGAAAAGTATGACTTTTATTTTTTTTAATACTGTTTTTCAACTGTAAAATTGAGTAAACTTTTTTTAATAGTACATTTAGGTAAACCCTGTTTTTGTCATCCCCGTTCTCCAGAAAACAGGAGTGAACCTTATGGATAGCATCATAACTGTAAATTGAGTACTTAAAAATTGAGTGAAATGTTAACAATTGGTACTGGCATCCCCAGGATTGTTGTTTGTGGTTTTTTTTCCAGAATATAGTTTAAATGGACAGAGATTGACAAGTTTTCTGTAAAAGGCCTGATGGGAAAGATCCCATTTTATCTTGAATCGGCTTATCTTGCCCAAATGTTTCATTTTCCACCAGGTCAGTTAGTTACATGCTCTGTCTTGCTGCAGGAGTGAGTGCTGGAGTCAGCCTGAGGAATTGGTTGGAAGCAGAGGGTGAAGCAGGATCATTACTTGTGACAGTAGTGCAGACACAGCAGATCCCAATGGCCCTGGTGCCACATATCCTGAAACTGCTAAGACTTGACTGTTGCAAAGAAATGTGGTGGTGGTTTGTGTTTTTTGAATAATTGCCACCACAAAATTAGACTACAGTCTGGAAATACGAAAATCTAGCAAAGTTAATTGGATTCTCTTAAGAGACGGATGAATTTGTGCATGCTTCTGAGACTTACATGTGTTTGTGAAAAGGTTCTCCCAAGCATCCTAACAAATGCTATGCTATGTGACTAGCAGAAAAATCTCTGGAGCCTTTAGACAGAAGCCATATGTATGAAGTGCCAGTCAGCATCTCTTTTTGCTTCACCTGCTAGCTTTTTGAGCTGAGCTGCTGTGTTTGAAATCTTTAATTCAGTTCTTCCGCTGTTACTAGCAAGCACACTTTTCTTGTTGTAGATCATCTTCTTCTGCCTTTGAAGCTTATAATACCCTTTTTGCATATGTTCACATCGTAACTGTTTTTTCCAGGTTATGCTTCAGTTGTCCTTAGTGGTGGTTAGTAATGTGTGTTTTCTGTCCTCATTGTTTGGAAGGAATTGAAGTGATGCTCCTGTGCTTATTTTAGTCAGCCTGTGTTTGGTGACACACTTTGTATGATAACTGAGGTATAATCTAGAACTTGCAACCCATTTTTTAATTTCTTTGTTTTAGTATGGGATTATTGAAGAATTTCTGTGTACTTAACAATGGGTGGTGGGTTGATGTTGGTATTTGCAGGGTTAGGTAGATTTTGGTTTCCACTTTGATTCACGCTTGGAGGTAGAAGAGGTGGTATGTGTGTTTAAACTTTGATAGGTCGTTGTTGAGAATTTTGTAGCTATTTGGGTAGCTCCAGGCTGAGAGCTAGCATAGGGAGCCAGAAGCCTCTTCCAAGACCTCTGCTTTCAAATACAGAGCAGCAGCAAAAGCAGAGAAAAACACCTCATATACTGAATTTCACCCCAAAATGTTGAACTGAAATCAGCTCAGAAATCTGAAAGTAGTCACAACACATGAACTTCATGAAAAAGTGCTTTAATTGTAAATCAGGAGTGATCAGGTTTTAAGAGCAATGACTCTGTTCAGTGAATTTTCTGTATTTTCTGGCTTTGTTACAATGTTCAGATAGTTTAAACCTTAAAAATAATGGGAACAATGAAGAACTTGAGGAATTATTCTCTACTTGGGATGTTGTCTAAAATGGCATTTATAATGGGCATATTCATACCTCAAAGGAAACCATTCTGATATTTGTTCCACTTGTAATGCATTAGCTGAAGGATGGTTTCATTATATTCTGTATTCATAAGTGTTGCTTCAGTCGTGGTGTAAAACAGAAAACAGTCCTGGTTAGAAATATGTGCTATTCTAAAAGTGTTATTCTAAAAATTATTCTAAAAGTGATCAGGACGTGTCCAGTGTTAGTGACAAGAGTATCAGAATTAGCTGCCCATTCACTGTGCAGCAGAAACAGGATTTTCTGTGCCTGCATAAGCCTCAGTTAAATAATGGTGTTGGGTACTGGTTAGACAGGGCTTGCTTTGCAGGTGGAATTTGATACACAGTTTTTAAATACGTACTCCACCCAATTAGTTAGTTCTTCTTGAATAAAGCTTTTAGAGTCCCTTGCCAACATGTTGGGAATCATGCTTCAAAAATTTGAGTGGAAAGTTACCCGTTTTTTGTTGATGTATCTTAATTCAAGAAGTCAACAGCATGAAAATGAAAATTGACTTTGTTTCCTTTGCATGGATTGCACCACTGCTTTACAATTAGCGGTTACAGTTGGAATATAAAGGGTAATCCTCATCAGTGCTTTGGGATTGTTGACAGTAGTGTATTAGAGTACACGAGAATAGTAAGACATACTGGATCAAAGAAGTCATTGTTATAAGCATGTTACTATGCTAAGCATTGTTGATGCATAAATGTTTGTTTTGCTGGTTTGTGATTAAAGTATACTAAACAGGAATGACATTGTGGCTTGTTAATAGATTAGACTTGGGAGTTCAAAGTGAATTGTGTAGTACAAGTCCACATTGTAAGCTTAACCTCTGGATGTTCCTTGATAGCAGTATGCACTGGTCTTGAATATTGATGTTAATTTTGTAGTTTCTATTTTGTTTTATACAAAATAGAAAACTTCCTTTAGAAAGTTTACATTACTGCCAATAATCTCTTGAATACTTGTGTATCTTTAAATATTGTATCTTGAATATTTGTGTAATGTGTGCAGTTTCCTTGTGCTTGTAAAGATATGAAATGTGCAAGTATAGAAGTTTCCTTGGTGTTTTGCTTATTTTTCTTTCAGTTCTGTTTCAAAGTTCTCCATTTACCTGAAAAGTAATCTCTTAGAGAAATGTGGTTTGGGACAGGTACTTTCATAAGTAAAACTAAAGCTGATGCTTCTTGGGGAAAATTTAATTTATCTTTTCTCCATATAAATTTTATCAACTATATGATTTTTCTTTTACTGGAAAAAAATCTAATTGGAAACACAGGGATGGCTTACAGTAATAGCTGTTGACTCCTGTAATGCCCTGGTAAATGACTTTCATTTCTTTACTGAGCATGAGTCTTAAAGATCAAGCAGTTGAATATTCTGCTGTTCTTCAGAGGCAGGGTTAAATAAACTGCTATTCTGAGCTAATTTAATTATTTACCTATTAAAATAGAATTTGTAATAAGGTCTGAAATATTAGTGATAATGTCCTCTTTATAAATGTTCAAGAATACTTCTAAAACTTAGGTGACTGCAGCAACTTGATTTTCTTATTACAGAATATGTAAAGTTTTTATTTGGTATTCATTATTAAGATTTAGCATTCACTTGTTTGTTTGACCATACAGAGAAGGTATCAACTTCCCTACAGTTTGACAAGCAGGAGTAGCATCTTGGTTACCTGCTTTATTGCAGAAATCCTTGGCTTAAGAACACAACTGTTTGTATTGTTTTAGTTCTTAGAAGCCATCTGCATAAATCTCATTTGCTGGAGGCAGAATGTCAGGTGCATAGTGGATTCATAGATTTTATTTTTCCCTCCCTCCCAGCAACCCATGTAGATCCCAGGCCATCACCCACTCAGAATGATTCATCTGTAGGTCAGCAGCAGAATAAATCTTCTGTCTTTGCCAAGTAGTGTGCACTACTTAGGAATATTGGAGCTCACAAAATTCATGAAGAAATAAAAGCATTTTCTTCTGAGGCTATCAGGCTTGCAAATGAGCTGCCAGAGGGACACAAAAGTCAGTCATGGTTAGAATGTGGTATATGACACCTTTTCTTTTTGATAAACTTTTCCTTCTGAAACAGCATATATTTAAAAAAAAGGCAAATGTATAAAATTGCTTTTTGTAGAAAAGAAAATGTAAATGCCCCAATCATATTTGTAAGGGAACCTTTCTAAAAGTTTTTTTAAATATTTGAATAAAGGCACGGTGCAGAAAGAATAAAGGTTTAAAATGCAAATACAAATGCATGAAATATTCT
>VYZR01110841.1:0-11940 GCA_013400675.1 Oxylabes madagascariensis | reverse complement strand
TTAGAGGCCTGGCTCGACCTCCTTAACTCCGTGATATTTGAGTCCCAGAGCAAGGAGCAGAGCACGAACAGTAACTTTTATTTGGGGGAGGGACAAGGGGCAGGAGGTGAGGGAGAGCCAATGGGAAGGATCCAGGGAATGGTCCAAGGGGTGAGGGGCATCCCTGAGATCCAATTCCCTCGAGGGGGTAGGAGATTCCCCGAGCTCCAGCCAATCACTCGACGCCCAGCTGAGAGCTTTCTGGAAGCTAGGCTGGGCCCTGAGGTGACAGGCATGTTTCCCAGGGAGGGGAGAAAGTAAGGATTATATTACAGGGGTGGAGCGAACCGGGTAGAGACTATTCGGGAAGAAGGGAAATGGGTACACCGATTAAACCAACTGGGTAAAACTGAACATGAAATACAGAATATAAACATAAAACACCACTACAGAGAACATCTTTGCTTTTTATGTGGCAGGGTGTTCTTGAGCAGGTGCTCAAGGTCCTTGTCTGCAATGCACATGCATGCTTCTCTAATGCTCCTGGACCTCACTCACAAAAGTTCTTGACCACAGAAAATGCAGCAATAGGTCTGCAGCTCCCTGCCCCTAACTTTAGGTGCTTTTATGCTACAGTTTCCCACTACTGCTTCTGCTACCTTGTGAAGTTAAGCCCAGTGAGAGAAGTACCTGCTGTGGGATTAAGCCCTTGAAAGGCTGTGCAGTGAACACCAGAGAGAATCTTAACACAGAGTCCATGGAATGGTTCTGGAGAGGTCTCTGAGGTGTGTTTTTTGTTGAAAAGCTGTCTGGAAAGGTCCTCAATAATTAAGCTTGCCGTGATTGTGGTCCAGAAGGCATCAGACCTGGCCATGTCACTGGCTTTGGTGGGAAAGAGCCGCAGAAACAGAGGATTCAGACTGGCAGTAAGAAAGGCAAATCCAGACTGATGGGTAGCTCTGCTCTGATTGTTGACATTGCAACAGCAGAGTTCCTCTTAATGGGGTGACAACCACAGGTAGTTATCAGAGGGACAATTTAGCAACAGCAACCAGTCAGAGAGAGGTTCCTTCCTAATAATAAACCAGAGAGGTTTATTCTGATTTCTTTCAACCCATAATGGATATGTAATCAGCCCTCCTATCTAGAAACAGGTGTAAAAACATAACAGAATTTTGGGGCAAGATCCCATCAGTATTTTAGCATGATCCAGACCACATGAATTTGAAAATCTGAATGGCAGTTTTAAATGTAAATGCAGGGGGTACCACCAAGCTTAAGGAGCATTGTAAATATGTGCCAGGACATAAATCAGAAATGGTCAGCAACTGGGACAGCTGCAAGGACGGAATGGGAAGCAAAAAATGCAGTCCAAAGTCTGCATTGTGTGATTTAGGACAAAGACAGTGAAAGATCTAATTAAATCATTCAAGTATAACTTCTTAGATTTGACTGAGCTTAAATGGTGTCCAATTAAAACATTTTTCCATGCCAGGGATATATCTCATTTTCAAATACTCAAATACTAGGGAAAGTTGTAGGTTTTGCCATGCAGTAATCAAGAGGCACAGCTTACCTTCTCTACTAGGAAAACCAAAGTAATTTGTTTACTTCCATAGGCCACAGCAAAAGAGGATTGTGTGGATTACCAGGGAATACTTCAAACAACTCTTCCCCCAGGACAAGATACAAGAGGCATGTTTATCTACTTTTCATATTAATTTTTTTAATCATTTATTATCCTTTGGAGCTAATGCACCATAGCAAAATTTTACTGAGTACACAAGTTACCTCAAAAATATTACTGGTTATAGAATAATGCATGTTATAAAGGAAGTGGAAAATATCTTCATGCTTACGGAAATTTATTTAAAGATAGGTTGCATGTCTTCTGCAAAGGGCAATTCTCTATAATATTCTAGAGAACTAAGAATTTGGCAATATGCAAAGAATAAGAAACCCTTAAGGACATAACATTTTTTTCTGCACCAAAAATCACTGGGAAGCTATACTGTCATCCAGCTTGGGAGAACTGGACTGAAGTTTAGTTAAAGGATAAGGAGTGGGGGATAAAAGTCAAAGCATTACAGCTTTTAAGCTGGACATGAACCAGCAGTATTGTCCCATGGGAATCAGTGCTGGAAGTGGTGCTTTTTCTGGAGACAGGAGTGAGTAGTAACATGCTTTTGCAAGCACTTGATGAGCATTTGTTGGAGGATGTTGTGGGTCATCAAACTGGAGCATGTCTACTGCTAGTTCTCCGCAGCTCCTTGAAATGGTACCTAGACCCATGGTCCTGCCTTCCCTTCTGGAGGCAAAGAGCAGCTGAGCACCTTTGCCTGTTAGAGAAGCTGCCTCCGGATCAGAAGGGATGAGGGAATGGAGGCAGGCTCACCTTCCTTTGTGCCTGTGTGAAGCCCAGAACAGGACTCAGCAGTGCTGTATTACAGCTTTGTGAATAGTTTCAATGAGCAGTCACCTCACCAACAGTATGCTTAGCAAGCAGATTCCAGTAGTGCTTCTAGAGCTCCGTCTGGGTTTCTTCTATCAAAATTGTTTGTGAAGCACCCATAATCCTAATTTGATTCAACTGCAAGGAACAGTGCCTTACTTGTCATTTTCAATTCACTAGTATTTTTTCTTTTTTTTTATTCCAATACTGGAATACATCACCAGCATCCTTGATATTTTCAATTAAAAGAAAAGCATTAGGAATTTCTTTTTGAGTTTTCATTACTGCCTAGAATTTTTATTAAAAAGTGAAATCACTGCATAAATAAAAGAAATGTCTACATTTTTGGTAGAAATGTAACTTACTGTCAGATTTGGCATCAGACCACCCCATGGTGGGATGGCTCCCATGACTGGAGCTTTGGCATAGAAAAATACAGCTCCTTTAGGAAGGACTGAACACTAGGAGAGGGTGCCGTAGAACCACAGGACCAGATTTTGCTTGACCTTCTTTGCTTGACCTTTGCTTGACAGTTTTGATGACCTTCTATTATCAAGTTACAATTTTGATGGATAAGGGAAGAACAACTGAGGTCACCTCCCTGGATTTGTGCAGACCATTTGACACTGCCTCACATGACATCCTTGTCTTTAAAATGGAGAGACATGGATTTGACGGGTAAATCACTCACTGGTTCAGGAATTGGTTGAGTAGTTGTGGTCAACAGTTCTACCTAAGTGGATACCAGTGATGAGTGGCATTCCTCAGGGATTGATACTGGGACCTGCACATTTTAACTTCTCTATTGGTCACATGGACAGCAGGATCAAGGGCACCCTCAGCAAGTTCACTGACAGCACCAGGCTGTGTGGGGCAGTCGACATGCTGGAGGGAAGGGATGGCATCCAGAGGGACCTGGACAGGCTTGAGAGCTGGGCCGGTGCAAACCTCATGGGGTCAACAAAGCGAATGCAAAGCCTTGCACTTGGGTCAGGGCAGTCCCAAAACCAGATATAGGCTGGGGAGAGAATTGATTGAGAGCAGCCCTGAAGAGAAGGACTTGGGAGTGGTCATGCATAAAAAGCTGGATATGACCTATCAATTTGTGCGCACACCCCAGAAAGCTAATTGTATCCTGGGCTGCATCAGAAGTAGGGTGGCCAGAAGGGCAAGGGAGGGGATTCTGTCCCTCTGTTCTGATGAAAACCCACCTGCAGTGCTGCATCCAGCTCTGCAGTCCTCAGCACAGGAAATATATGAACATTCTCAAGATGATCAGAGGGGTGGAACACCTCTTTTATGAATGAACTCAGTCTCAGCTGGACCCAATACACAGGCTGAAAGAGTGGGGACTTTTCAACCTGAAGAAAAGAAGACTCTTGGGTGAACTTATAGCACCTTCCAGTACCTAAACAAGTCCTACAAGAAGATGCAGAAGACATGTAGTGACAGAAAAAGGAGTAATGACTTCAAACAGAAAAAGGTCAGGTTTGGATCTGATATTACAAATTCTTTACTGTGAATGTGGTGATGCACTGAACAGGTTGCCCAGATGTTGTGGATGACCCATCCCTGAAATCATTGTGGTCCAGGTTGGAGGGAGCTTTGAGATACATGCCTCTGACAGGCAGGTTGCAATAAGATGATCTTTAAAGATCCCTTTCAACCCAAGCTGTTCTTCAATTCCATAGACAGATTTCAACACAGTCAGAAGTTCAGTACTGTTCAATACCGCCTGAGGTTCTAATTTGACAGTCATATTCTCTTCAGCATGACATTATTAACTAACATTCCCAGTAGTGTTTTTAGATCCATTTGGAAAACAAGTTAGAGCCTGCCATTCTAACCACCAATCTCATCAATCTTAATCAACCCTGAAAGCAGTCTGGTACAGCCTTTTCTCAGCCAATAGCAGCTCTGGATTGACTTATTGCAGGGCTCAGCTAAACATGTGCTCCACCACAGCAATGTCTATAGCATTGACCCATTTGTGCCGTCGGAGGGACCATGGGGATATAGTCAAGGTTTGGGTTTTTTTAATCCCTCCCTGAACGATTTTCAAGCACAGCATGTGTTCAGCCTGCCTGTGCTGTGACCTGATTAGCTGTTGCGAACAGGAGTTGGATAACCACACTAGGTAAGGAAAGGCTGGGTTTTGCACAGGAAGGCTGACAGTTATCAGGCATCTGCTGCTGAGGAGGTCCCAGGCTGCTCTGAGGTTGCCACAGCTGCATCTGAGCAAAACTAACACCAGCACAAAAGCAACCAGCACAACTAAAAGCATGTACTCATTTCTGCAGTAGTTTGCAATACTCAGTGCAGCCATCACTAAGACAGAGGGTAAAATGGACTAAACTCTTCTTCCCACCTAGCTTCCTTACACTTCCCACTGATCTGCCAGCTGTGAGCTTGTGGCCACTGCAGAGCACTTATGGCACCTCCAGAGGCAGTGACAAATTGCAGCAGCTGGGAGCACACAGATGCCAACTCATAGCCTTACTTCCTTTCCTCCCTGCTGTAGTCACTGAACTGCAAAGTATGCGAGAGGAGGATGCTTAGTTTGGTGCACTGGGCTGCAGTTAGGTACAGACCACAGACACTGGGAGCAGCTCTTCAGTGCCTGTTACAGATATGCTCAGGGGCTCATGCTGAACAAGTTGCTTTTTGAGTATCAAATACATGTACAGATACTTAGGCAGTGTCTCTCACGAAGTAGACTGTCTCAAAAGCTACCTGATGATTTTATTATAAACTGTGCTATCGCATTTTATTGTCATGGACAGAGGGTATGCTGCACGTCATGTGTATCAGACAGAGACAGCATTTTCTGCATTTGTGACTGCCACAAACAAGGAGATACCAAATTTTGGTTCACATTTGTGTTTCATTGGGGTTTTTTTAAGACTTTGTTTCCCCCTTCTTCACTCCATTTTGCTACTTGCACTTATACTTTTCTAAAAGACTGAAACTTTTTACCCTTTGTCACAATTTTCTCCTTTTCTCTGAGTGTCAGTTGCCTCATTTCCTTATGAAAGACACTTTCTCTTTGCATGAAAAAAACACTTCAATAACAATGATGCCCACTTGGGAAGAATTCACCTTCAGTCAACCAGCAGGTAAACCTTTGTCAGACAGACAGACATACTGTTCCTATTTCCAAAATAGCCTACTCTGACAAACATAAATAATTTCAGTCATAAATGTGTTAACATAAAAAATATACATTAACATAGAACAGAGTAGTGCTTTCAAACTTGAATACCACCCACTATTCTGAGCTGCATCAGCTTTTCAGGACCTTGCACCACCTGGACTCGGCAGTGGAAGGGAAGAAAATAAACTTTCTGCACCTGTGATCTGTATAGCACAACCAGTCTGTGCCAAAACTCTGAGAAATCATCTCATTAATAAACTCATGCCCAAGGCCTCCCAGACAAGAGATGCCTTTCTATACATAGACACACTCTGATTAATACTCCTCACTATATAATCTGTACAAAGCTGAGGAGCAGAATTCAGAAAGTGTGTTGGTTTAGCATGGATGGTAAAATACCAATTAGTGACTGACTTTTAAGATTGATGGCCAGATTGGCCAATTAAATACAGGTATACAACCCTGGCTCACACAGCTTTAAATCAGGCCGGGAAGGCCGGCGAGTTCCTTTTTCCTTCCAGCCAGAAGAGCAGGTAACAGCCAGCCGTGCCTCCAAGCCCAGGCCGGGCGGGCCCCGCCGCCCCCTGTTAGGGGTGAGGGGAGCCGGCCTGAGGCCTGGCCGGGCTCCATCAGCTCCTGGTAGTGGAGGGGGAGGCCGCAGTTTAACACCAGCTAATTTTAAAGCCTATGACGGAGCCCCGGAGCCGGGAGAGATCTCTGCCAGGCCCCTGATAACCACTCTGGGCCCGGCTGGGCCGAGCCCGGCTGCTCTGAGGGGCCGGAGAGGCTGTGCCCGGCAGAGAGTGCATAACCACCGCAGGCCTGGGCAGATTGAACCCCTTCCGAGCAACATGAAGCTTTCAAGGCTTAACACTTCCCTGAGAGAAGAAAGGACCAGAGTGAATGTAAAAAAGACCCAGCATGACCGTCAGATAGAGGGAACAAGACTAATTAGAAAAAGGATAGAAGGGTTGCCTGCTAGCTAGACTTCTTATTAAGCCATAGAAATGGACTCTATATGTAAATTATCCCTTTAGANCACCTAGCTTCCTTACACTTCCCACTGATCTGCCAGCTGTGAGCTTGTGGCCACTGCAGAGCACTTATGGCACCTCCAGAGGCAGTGACAAATTGCAGCAGCTGGGAGCACACAGATGCCAACTCATAGCCTTACTTCCTTTCCTCCCTGCTGTAGTCACTGAACTGCAAAGTATGCGAGAGGAGGATGCTTAGTTTGGTGCACTGGGCTGCAGTTAGGTACAGACCACAGACACTGGGAGCAGCTCTTCAGTGCCTGTTACAGATATGCTCAGGGGCTCATGCTGAACAAGTTGCTTTTTGAGTATCAAATACATGTACAGATACTTAGGCAGTGTCTCTCACGAAGTAGACTGTCTCAAAAGCTACCTGATGATTTTATTATAAACTGTGCTATCGCATTTTATTGTCATGGACAGAGGGTATGCTGCACGTCATGTGTATCAGACAGAGACAGCATTTTCTGCATTTGTGACTGCCACAAACAAGGAGATACCAAATTTTGGTTCACATTTGTGTTTCATTGGGGTTTTTTTAAGACTTTGTTTCCCCCTTCTTCACTCCATTTTGCTACTTGCACTTATACTTTTCTAAAAGACTGAAACTTTTTACCCTTTGTCACAATTTTCTCCTTTTCTCTGAGTGTCAGTTGCCTCATTTCCTTATGAAAGACACTTTCTCTTTGCATGAAAAAAACACTTCAATAACAATGATGCCCACTTGGGAAGAATTCACCTTCAGTCAACCAGCAGGTAAACCTTTGTCAGACAGACAGACATACTGTTCCTATTTCCAAAATAGCCTACTCTGACAAACATAAATAATTTCAGTCATAAATGTGTTAACATAAAAAATATACATTAACATAGAACAGAGTAGTGCTTTCAAACTTGAATACCACCCACTATTCTGAGCTGCATCAGCTTTTCAGGACCTTGCACCACCTGGACTCGGCAGTGGAAGGGAAGAAAATAAACTTTCTGCACCTGTGATCTGTATAGCACAACCAGTCTGTGCCAAAACTCTGAGAAATCATCTCATTAATAAACTCATGCCCAAGGCCTCCCAGACAAGAGATGCCTTTCTATACATAGACACACTCTGATTAATACTCCTCACTATATAATCTGTACAAAGCTGAGGAGCAGAATTCAGAAAGTGTGTTGGTTTAGCATGGATGGTAAAATACCAATTAGTGACTGACTTTTAAGATTGATGGCCAGATTGGCCAATTAAATACAGGTATACAACCCTGGCTCACACAGCTTTAAATCAGGCCGGGAAGGCCGGCGAGTTCCTTTTTCCTTCCAGCCAGAAGAGCAGGTAACAGCCAGCCGTGCCTCCAAGCCCAGGCCGGGCGGGCCCCGCCGCCCCCTGTTAGGGGTGAGGGGAGCCGGCCTGAGGCCTGGCCGGGCTCCATCAGCTCCTGGTAGTGGAGGGGGAGGCCGCAGTTTAACACCAGCTAATTTTAAAGCCTATGACGGAGCCCCGGAGCCGGGAGAGATCTCTGCCAGGCCCCTGATAACCACTCTGGGCCCGGCTGGGCCGAGCCCGGCTGCTCTGAGGGGCCGGAGAGGCTGTGCCCGGCAGAGAGTGCATAACCACCGCAGGCCTGGGCAGATTGAACCCCTTCCGAGCAACATGAAGCTTTCAAGGCTTAACACTTCCCTGAGAGAAGAAAGGACCAGAGTGAATGTAAAAAAGACCCAGCATGACCGTCAGATAGAGGGAACAAGACTAATTAGAAAAAGGATAGAAGGGTTGCCTGCTAGCTAGACTTCTTATTAAGCCATAGAAATGGACTCTATATGTAAATTATCCCTTTAGATCATAGGAAGATATGCATTTAAAGAGATGATTGTTTAGATTTATGTGTAGATCTGAGCAAAAGTGTTCGTGATAAACTAAGTGATATTTATCTCATAAGATGCTTGAACAGAGATAGAGATAAGAAACCCTCTGCTCCAATAAAAAAGTAAAAAAAAAAACCTCTCTGTTCCCTGAGATAAAGAATCCTTTACCTTTAAAGTGTTTCATCTTTAAAAAGTGACACATACAGTGTGCTTAAATCCGTAGCCCATAAGCACTTGGGAAATGCTAATGAAAAAAATCACAAAAGCAAGTTTCCCTAAGCAGCTGTTTTTGTAACAGTTAAAACCCACGAATAACTGTTCTAAGTTATCAATAAGATCCATAACACTAAAAAAACTCTCCTAAAAAATGGATGAAAAACTATTTTCAAATAGTGAAGCTAACTAAAAATCACAAGTTGTGTCTCTCCATGTTGTTTGTAGAAAAGTGAACACTTATAGAGGGATGGAAGAGTATTTTAAAAGTTTCAATTTTTTTTTTCTTATTTTTGTTCTTTTAGTATGTGTTAATAAAAGCTGTTTACCTTAAATTAGGCCTGTTTTGCCTTTTTCTCCTAATCCTATCTCACAACAAAATAGACACTAAAACCATCACAAAATGGAAAAACATTTATTTTTCCTGAAGTTGAAACACAAGCTCTACTGTTCTCTGATTGAGAATGGTAGTCTTCTTTGAAGTACACCTCAAAATCTGAGGACATAAATATCTGTTTATTCACCTCATATTTTAACTGAAGTAAAACATTTCTTTTCTTAAATCACACATACTGGGACTGACCTATCACATCCTAATCTAGGATGTCAGGAAGATGTGTGTAGCACTTATGCAAAACAAATCATTAGAATGGCCTCTGGGCTCTTTCTTCCACCTGGCAGGATCCAGAGGCACAGCTGTCTTGAGGCAAGGACCTGAACACAGTTCAACACCCTGTGGTCATAAAGGGGAAAGCCGCCTTTTAACAGGCCTTGTGAACCAGACCAAACACTTCAGATAATTTTGTGAAAAACAAATGCAAATTCTGCAGAAATTCCAATATTTACAAACCATTAAGTCCAGAGCAGGACTCTTGACTTGCATACATTAATAACATATAGCAAAGGTATGAATGGACCATTCCTGTTCCCGTCCTGCCTGTCTGTTCACAGTGTAGTCCAAAACCTTTCCACTGCTTTTTAAAACATTGGGAAACAAATCAACCAAGTAGGAATCAAGATATACCAGGTTATGGATGTCAATAAATGCAGAACCTGATGACAGTCCCTGTGTGCTTCGTAATGATCAGGGACTGGAACAATTGGGTTGGATTTGCAGCTAGGTAGTAAGTTGCCATTTGAGAGACAGGGAAACAAAGGCCTGGGCAGGGTTCCAGGTTCTCTCTCTTCCTGAGAGACCCTTGTGTCCTTCCTAGACATGTGTCAAGCAGGCTGTCTGTAACAGGCTGCCTTTTCTTGTCATCCCACATGCCATCTTCTGAACATCTGTGTAGAGTGCATCCTCACAGCTGGGAGCTCCAGAATCTGCCACTTCCTTGCAGGATCCTCTCACTGTCAGAAATGTGCCCCTGCCCCAGCCATCACTGTTGTCCCTCTCTTTGTGGCGCAGAAGCCTTTTCTTCATCATACTACTGGCTATTTTTGGAGCAGCTAATGTTCCTGACCGCGGCATCTCACATCTCTGTGGCATTTCACAACACCCCCTGAGTACATAGCTTAAAGCATCAACACCAGGCTTTTTCTGCTCTCCTCTACCTCTCTGCCTGCTGTTTCCCCACCAGTCCTACCCATTCTTGGCACTGGTGCCCCACAGTGTCCCACTGCACCTTACAGAGTGCTCTCTATCAGCACAGCCCTGGCAGCTCCCTCCCAGACCTGCTGTAGGAGAGTGGTCTGGTCGTGGGAACATGGCTCCTGCAGAGAGTGAGAAAAGGTCCTCTGAGGTCTGTCATGGGAGATAGAATAACTTTCATCCTCCTGGAGGCTGCAGCAGGCAATTCAAACCCCACATCTGTGGGCTCAGTATTGCTGTATGCCATTGGCTCCGTGCACCAGGCTTAAAGCAGCTGCCAGGCTCCTGCAAGGAGGCAGAGAAGATTTTACAGGCCCTCTGTGATAAGGGAAGTGAGTTATGACTCCCTAGGGTGGAAGTTATTGCTCCTAGGGCTTGCCAGGGGCATCACAGCAACCCAGGCCTCATCTGGCCTGGGGTCAGGAAGGGCAGGCTCCCCAGAACTGGCTTTGGGATGGGGTGTTTCAGCCCTTCTCTCCCTGTATCTGCCTTCCCACAGCAGCAGGAATGGGTATCCAGTCCCCATGTTTCCAGGGTTATTTAACTTGCTTGACAATTTTTTACCTGCCCCATCGGTCCCTCTATGCACAGCCCTCAAGGTTCTGTCTCATGGCAGCAAGAAGAGGTCAAAGAACAGGAAAGGAGCAGGAAGATAAACCCACCATGTGAAGGCTGAGCCAGGCAGAGAAGGAGGGAGGGAATACCCCGTTCTCTGGGATGGCTCTGTAACTCCCACAGAATGCAAGAAACACCACTGGGTCTTCCGAAGGGGCTGAGGAGAGATTTTAGAAACTCATAGCCTCATGTCTCTGAGGATACAGAGACGCATGGCTCCTCCAAGAAGGGGATAGGGAGAGCAGAGGTTTGTTCCTCTGACTATGCAGAGACAAATGCCACACAAGAGTAACAGAAGTAAGTCTAAATTGTTTTTGCACTATTGCTCAGAAGTAAGTTTATTGAGGAGGCTGCATTTGCTCTTCATTTAGGGAAAAATTATTTACCTCTGGCATGATATATGTTGATTCCTGCAAGTTCTTTCTGCTCCTCTGAATTTATAAGATCTAGGCTAATATATCCCAACATAAGTTGTTCCCTGTACATTGGATGTACTGCTCCTTGAAGTCTATACTGAAGAATTGCTCCAGCAGACTTTCTGTTCTGGAGCTTTGTTGTGGTTTGAGCAGGAAGTGAGTTTTCAGGAAGTTACAGAGTATGTCTACGTGAACTTCCAGGCGTTAAATATCGGAAACTCTTAGGGAACTTCCTTTTTTCTGCCTGGGCAGCTGAATAGGTAATAGGGCTAGTTCTGGTCTGTTGTGTGGCCTCCGGGCCTGGCGGCCTGGCTGGCCCTGCTGCCCCTGCTGGGGGGGGGGCAGCCCAGGACTGGTCATGTTCTCTCTCTTTCTTTTACATTGATTGCTGGCAAAGCAGAAAGATAGGCTGCAGCTTAACATCTAGCAAACTTTTTTAGCTTAACCCCTGAGCTAGCCAGCGTTAGGGGAGTTCAGGGGTCCCCAGGAGTCCCTGGGAGTAGCCCAGTTCAGGCTGGGCCTACCCTGTTGAGACTTAGAGGGTAGGCAGGTGGCATTTATAAGTATTTTTTAATGATTCTTGACTGCGCAGACGCTTGGAGCTTTGACTTCTAGCTCTCTCCCCAGCT
>VYZR01110836.1:55272-79488 GCA_013400675.1 Oxylabes madagascariensis | reverse complement strand
AAAAAAAAAAAAAAAACGGAGGAAATGTTATATTTTCATGTTTAAAACATTAATTTACCCTATGTGATGAGTATCTACATAAATCTAAATCACAGACTGATTTGGGTTGGAAGAGACCTTGAAACTCATCTTGTCTCATTCCCTGCCATGGGCAGGGACACCTTCCAATATCCCAGATTGCTCCAAGCCCATCCAATTGGAATATGGAGATATAAAATAAAATACACAGATCTATAGCTCACCTGAGCATTTAGACACCAATTCAATGAAATCCTAGAAGATGTGTTTTTCTCCATTCCCTTCATATTACAATAAAAGTTATTCACCTGCAAAATTCCCCCTAGAATGAAGATGTTGATGCTCCATGAAATCCATTTTCTATTCCACGGGAGGCTGTTTATAATTCTTTCCTTTATAATCAGCTAATCATATCCCAAATCTGTTACCTCACAAAGAATCTCCGAGCCCATTAGAGAAGCTAATTCGGGAACAGACAGAGATAATCAATAGGATGTTCAAGTATTCCTTCTTTTGTTTGCTAGAGAGTATTATTATGGAAATTATTCTGAAAACAACAGCCAGGCTGAGGAGAGCTCTGTTCTAATGACAGTAATTTGTCACATCAGAAAAGGCTCCTGAGTGGTGCTAGAGGGTGCCAAGTTCCGCAGTTCCAGGGAGCTACAATCCTACGGAGAGTCCCAGTTCCCAGTTTAGCTGAACCCCCACTCCCAGTAGGATCCCACACACGGCCACAGGATAAATGTGGGCATGACCAGACACTCAGGTCCCTTCAGGCAGAAAGTGGTGCCTTTTGCAGCCTCAGCCACCGCCCAAATTTTAGCCACCTGCCATTGATCCAGCAACACTTTATCCACCCAAACACCTCGCAAAAGCTTGTCCAGGATTCCCTGTTCTTGATGGATCTACAGCACTGGTTGTCCGTGGTCCCACTCCAGCTGCTGGCTCTCGGACTTGTTGGCTGATTTAGCTTCATCTTTTCCAGTTCACTCCAGCTCACTCTCCACAGCCACCGAGATGGCAGAGAGAGGGATGAGTGAAGATATAGGTTAGGATATAGGATATAGGGCTTAGTAACAGAAGCATATTCTTCTGCAACCTCCTCACCCTCAGATCATCCCTTGGAACCCCCCATCCCTTTCTTTTCCCACCTTTGGTCCTGCTGAACCACCTTGATCCTGCCCTTTCCCCACCTTTGGTTCATTTTCTGAGAATCTCAGACAGGTTTGTATTGGATGGGGCTTTACAGCTCATCCAGTGCCACCCCCTGCCATGGGCAGGGACAACTTCCACTAGCCCAGGTTGCTCCAAGCCCCGTCCAGCCTGGCCTTGGACACTTCCAGGGATCCAGGGGCATCCACATATCCCATAAAAAGTCCCATCCACTTCCAAAAGCTCAAAGTCAGTTTTACATACTGCCCAAACATTCTTCCCTTGCACCTCAAACACGGCATGAGAAGCTTCAGGACCTGGAGCCGACACCTCACTTCGTATTTCAGATCTCCTGTCTCTTCCGGGTGGAATCCTTCTCCTTGACTGGGATAATCCAGCCCTTTTCTGGCAGTGGATCAGTTGGGGATAGCTGGTTTACACTGGGTCCCAGCATTCCCCCACTTGTCCTTGTTCCTCTGGTGTCCAATCCCATCCCATCCCATCCCATCGTGCCCCTTGACCAAAGACAGGCTGGTCTTTCTCTTTAATCTTGAGAGCTTTTTAAAGCAATCTCTGCAGAGATTGGGCAGCAGAGAATTCCAGCATTCTAAATCTGAGAATCAAACAGTGTTTTGTCATCAAGCCAGCATGGAAGATGAAACACTGGGAACGAAGTTAAATCTGCTTTATGCATTATGGAACCAATCAATCCCTGTCATCTGTAAAGAAATATAGAATCCTTTATGTTGTTAGAAATTAAGGGAGAATTATTGGATATCTCAAATGTGGACAAAAGTTACAGTATTTTGTTACAAAAATGTTACAGTGGTGAAAAATGTGACAACCCTCCTCACAAAAATAACTTTCAAAAAATAATGTACCACACATAATAATTTTCTTTATTTAATAGTCAGATTTCTAACACACTAATTGTTTTTTGTTGTGAATAATAGAAATAGTTAACCTAGACAAGAACATTTATAAAACTCCAAAGAACTATTTTTGTCTCAAGTTAGAACTCCATTAGCCTTCCCTGATAAATTAGCACAGGAGATTATTTTTTAAATGAATCTCTAATTAGACCTCATTAATGGCAATGTTATCTCTTGCAAATTCCTTTCTTTCATTAAGGAGATGTTTCCTATTTTTCATACAAAATATTCAAACCAATTATTTTAAGGTGAACACAACTTTAAAATCATACAGGCTGAAGATAGATGGTATTTTCAGAGAGAGGAAGAACTGGGGTTGTACTTCCATTAACAAATGACCTGGCTGATTGTTTAGGTTTTAGCAACAGTCTCCTTATCTCATTTAATATCTAGATGTCCCTCGATCCTGTGGCTTTAATAAGGAGAGAGATTATGGGTGGTGGGAGTTCTGAAAGAGTCTCCCTCTTTGAAACCTCCCATAACCAATGGCAAGAACAAAACTTAGCAGTATTTTTAATTTATTTCTTTATTTAGAAAAAGAGATGGAGTGAGAGGGATAAGAAGAAAGAGAGGTATTGATGTTCTTTGTCTCCTGGTAATAATTCTCATGGAGATTAGAGCAAATATAATAGATGCTTTCCTTAAAAAAAACCACATTTCTTCAATTTGTTTTTCAGTCTTCAAATGCAACAAGATTTTGTACAATCTATCAAAATGATCTGAGCAAAATGCTGTTATTATGTGAAGGAATAAAGGTAGGGAGACAAAGGATTCTCTGCTGAATACACAATGCACCAGAGAATATGCTTAATTTTAACTAACTCTAAATATCCTTGTTTGTACAGGAGTCTGTTCCTTTCCTTCTGACATAAAAGAAAGTACTGGTCAACTGCCAATTCTGCCACAGATTATTCTTTAAAGAAGATGTTATAGATAAAGGAGTGAAAATCTCTTTATTTTAGCTTTAGCCAGTCCTAGGTTTTGGCATGCTATTATTTTTGGGTTGTCCTGTTTAATTTGTTTCCTGACTAATTTTATCTTTTCACAAGTAAAGTAAATTCTTTTTTCCATTCGTGTTTCTAAGACCTCTGTTTTATATTGCTTTATCCAATACTGAACCTCAGTCAGCTGGTCCTCAGTACCAGAAGTTTAGGAAAAAATAATAATATTACAACAAGATAAAAATCCAGGGACAACGAGGATTCCAACCAGGACTAGGTCATTCATCTGTCAAAAAGATACTTCTTTCTCTCAAAGAATGAATTTCAGAAGTCTGAATTCTTTCGTTCTGTCCAGTCCCAATGACGGTGAAACTTGGGAAATGGTGATGGAAATACGACAACAAAGAGAGGAAGGCAGATTAAAGCACCTGAAAAAGGATTAGTCTTTAATCAGACCCCTACCTAGAAATAAGTTTTCCTTCAGTGCTCCACAGGCCTCAGGAATCCCTTTCAGAACATCAGTTTTCCCTTATTTCTCCCATCACCAGTTTATAATTCTGGTTTTCCTCAATGAGTTTATCAAAGAATTGGTCCAATTCATTTATAGCTAATTCTGGTGCCTCTCAGTTTGGGAAGAAGTGCCTATTTTGCAGTAAAATGCTCAGTTCTGGCCATTATTTACCTCCAAGGGTTAGTATTTCTGGAACCTTCACAGATGAAGATTTTTGAGTTAGAATTACATGGCGTTATATAGAAATGGCATCCATGTGCGTTAAATTCTAGAAGTTCTTTTGTGAGAAAATATTTAGTATTTGGTAAAAATCTACTTATTTTTTACTCTAGAATTGGCATGTTCCTCATGGGCTGAAATACTGTGGAATTAGGGGAGGGATTTTATTAAAATTGGAATTATCATCTGGTAATGACACCGTTGATTTTGAGTGAGTTTCTCTCTTTTTCAGGTGTCTGTGGGTTCTGACACAAAGCATTTAATTCTCCATTGCAGGATTTATTCAGATGAGTTTAAAAAAATACCTTGCTACCACTTGTTTACGAACTGGAAGAAACAACAAACTGAGAGGAGGGCATGGAAGAAAAATGCTCTCTAGAAAGCAAATACTCTCCTGCTGGCATCAGACAGAGATTTGGACACCAGCTTTCTTGAACAGGTTTTAAAGAAGAGTCGGGAAACAACATTTCATATTTTTGGCTGAACCAGGGGAATAAACTGGACACATTAGCACCAAATTGAGTCAATGGATTTTGTTCGCCTCCTGTCTGACCAAAAACTCATAATTTTTTTCAGTTGCTATAAGTTGGTTATTAAAATCAAAGCTTTTTCTCCCCTTGGATCTTGTGTTCCATGTGACCAAACCGATGCCCGGGGAAGCCACAGGATAAGTGTGAGTCCCAAGTGGTTCCTGAGCCAAAAGAAGACTGTGTAAAGTTCCATGGAAAGGAAGTGCCTGGTCCTCAAAGGACATCAAGCCAAAGACCTTTTTCAGTGTAAGAAGGGACAATAAGAAAAGGGAGAAGCCATCACCAAAGCAGGACAGGGACACAAGCATGACACAGGTGACAGGGAGGCAGAACAAACTTGGTCAGTCACTCTAACTGAGGAGGAGGGGAGGCTGCTTATTCCAGTGAGTTTATCTAACCAGAGACATTGTCACCTGGGAAACAGGGACGGAGGGATAAACCTGACAGAACAAGCTTGAAGGCAACCCCCAAATTTTGTCAGTCCCACTGAGGGGCTGTTGAGGTGTCACAGTCAGTGTCCCCCGGGGGGATGTGCTCCTGTCTGTGGGGTCAAACCTGCCAGGCGCCGCTGCGTCCCTCAGCCTGCCTCCACACCACTCATCCTCCTTTTCAGTTTCTTCATGGATGTGCTGAAAAGCACAGGTGCCTGTAGCCATCACCTTGAACTGCAAACCCTGACCTGCTGTTGGATTCTCTTTGTGATGGGCCTTACCTTCTTATCCATCTCCTTGATGACTGACACTGCAAGGGATTCAAAACCCTTTAATGAGAGATCTTGCTTTGCAGAGAAACCTTGGAAGTCCAGGGAGGCTGTTTCACTTTAGTCTCCCTCATCCAGAGATTTTTGTTTTATTCATTAAACTCAGCCAACCATTTCAGTTCCACAGGCTCATTGAAATCCGGCTTTTTCTGTGACAAGTCAGAAAACTATGAAAAAGTTTGGCTGTTGTTACAAGAAAATAATCACAGGACCATAAAATCCTTGCCACTCTGTTGATTCTGTGTGAAACTCCAGAGCTGCCTGGTTTCGATAAAATTTTATTGATAGAGCTCAGTTATTTTCCTTCTCTTCATTTTTTATGAACTAAAAGTGACCTTATTTTTTAAAAAAAAATATATAATACCACCTAATAAGATCTCCTTATCTCTTTAGGAATATCCCTTATCTCTTTAGGGATAGCTGTCCAAGTTAAGAATTTTCTTTCACATGTCTCTTAAGCTACTTATGTATTGATAGGTTTGAAATTTCATCTTTCTTAAATGAGCTATTTTTTAGTATATTTACATTTTGGCACATTTTAGGTAAATGACACAGAAGTTCTTAAAGGACTCCGAAGACCCATCTTCATCAAACTCTTTAAAAATAAAAATGTTAAATATATAAAAAATTGTTGTAGCTTAATAGAAACTGAATATTTACTGTTCTTCACAATACTTGATTGATTTTTTTATTTCGTAAATTGATTTTTTTAAAGACACATCAGGTCTACTAGAAAAATCATGGAACATAGAACAAACCCAACATAGAAAAATGCAGGGAAAAAAAACCAAACAAAAAACAGATGTACATTACTTAGTTTAGAACATTATAGCATAAGAAGAAATTTTTCAGAAGCTGAAGCTGGAGTTTTGAAACTCTCTGCTCTAGGTTATTTCATTTGACTTGGAGTCATAGTTAACATTTAATATATCTGTATCTAATGTCAAAATTAAGACCATGAAAATTAGTGCCTTTGAAATTTTGTTTATGTATCACATTGCAGTATAGAGCTGCTTTGGGTTTGTATTTTATATAAAATCCCTGTATTTCATGTCAAACTGATGAGGAATATAAGGATTTCTAATTATTGATGCTTCTTAAAAGTGCTGTGCAGGTGCTGTAAAATTGCAAAAGCTCATACAAAGTTTCTTCATTTTCAAATTCATTAATATAATTTTAAATTGGAAATTTAATTGACAAGTTCATCTTTGGAGAGCAGTGTTTCATGGATTAGTTCTTCTCTGTTTACAATGCAGTCAGATGTTAGATAAAAATAATCAGTACACCTCTCACGGGAAACACCTTCACTGTAGTTCCATTTAATTTTCAGATCGAAAAGGAATTCTGTCTGTTCCCTGGTATTGTTCCTACAGTTGAAATGTGGATCCACACAGTTCTATGTTGTGCCCAGCAAAATTCTGTGTAAATCTGACTCCCCTCATAAGGGAGGCTAAAAGTTTTCCTTCATTAACCTATGGAATCTGAAGGAGTCGTATTCCATCTGGAAGAGAGTTACGTCTGGGCTGTGTTCTGACCCTCGTACTCTTACCTCTGCTATTCACAGCCCTCAGCTCTCTGCATCATTGGATAAAACTCTTCCCTCAGGTGAGATCCTGCCACTTTTCCCAACATAATCAACGGAAGCGTACCTGGGGGACGTCATGGTCCCAAATGAGCTGGCAGAGCTGGCCCCAGGAAAATGAAACGTTAGACAATGAATTCAGGAGGACATTCAAGGAGCAGAGGGTGATTTCAAACATGCCCTGAGTGAACAATCCTTTTCCTGGGTAGCTTGTCACCAGCCCAGAGCTCTGAGTGCCACCTCCAGCCCTTCCTGGGACACCTCCAGGAATGGGGACTCCAACACCTCCCTGGGCAGCCCCTGCCAAGGCCTGACCACCCTTTCCATGGAGAAATTCCTGCTGATGTCCAACCTGAGCCTCCCCTGGCCCAGCCTGAGGCCGTTCCCTCTCCTCCTGTCCCTGTTCCCTGGGAGAAATTAGTTCCAATGCAAGATATTAAAATTATTTCTCCCCAATAAAAAACATTTCCTGTGTCCCTGAAGTAACTGAACAAAGGAAGCAGCTATTGCCTTCTTTAATTATTATCTCTGCCAGGTTAACTTCCACGGGGCAGGCTAATTGTGGGAGCTTAAATCCTCATTGCTATTGACTTTTCCTTTTGTGTAAGACTTGTTTATGCCTTCTTATATTTGAGATATTTGAGAATATACTGAAAACCTGCACACTTAGAGAAATGTACGGAAAATCAAATAAGATTTGAAGTGGGGTTTTTTTCACCACGCGTAACATGTGAAGATTAAAAGGAGACAACAAAATCTTTCTGTGAGGGAACATGAATTAGTAGAGTTGGTGTTGGTTCACACGTGTTGTAAACTGCACCCTGCATTTGCTTATAGCCATGTTTGGTGGGTTTAATGCATTAAAATTTGTGGTTTCTGATTTTGAATGAGAGTGAACTGTGTGAAATGAGATAGCTGCAAAGGCTGGGAGAGAACAGCTACCTGTAAAAGAAGTAACTTCTGAAAATATTCCTAAAATTTGAAGAGTTCCAGATCCTAATCATCAAAAATGGATAATACAATTTTTGTTCTCCTGCACTGATAACCTTCTCTTAAAAAAAGAAAAGAAGATCCTAGTTTTATTTCTTGTCCATAAGGACAAAGAAACACAGGACCAGATTATAAGTACAGCCATTCTTTTATGCTGGGGTAGAGTTTTCAGAAATGATAAGGCATAAAAATGTTAGCACACTATAAAATATCAAAGGGATTCGTTCTTTTCTGCCCAGGTTTATTATGCTAATAAACAGAAACAATTTCAAAGAATAATTTTACGTAGTCAAACCAATCATAATAATCACCCTTTTATTCATAGCATGTAACCCTCAAGAAATCTAATGTCAGGAATTCTCACACCTCTGAGTAAGCAATCCTGTAGTTCTTGTGATGAATCTGACAGTTACAAAATTGTCCCAGTATTCTTCTGTCATTTTGAGAAATTCCATAGTTGTTGAATGGGAAACTAAATAAATAAATATATAAATAAAGAGCAAGAAAAACCCAAGCCAACCAACCAAACAAAAAAAACACAAGGTTGAGCTGTTTGGTTATTTGCTGCAGTGCTTTTAAAGTTCATCACAGCCTGAGCCCTCTCCAGGTTAATTAGAAGGGAATTTAACTCTAATCTGTCTCACAGACTCAGTTATGTGACCATTTCCACACTGTGTATACTCCTTGTTCCAAAATTTTTCCACCTGCAGACTCATATGTCTGATCCGCGTTTGGAATTTGGGATTTTTACCAAGGAAGGAAAACACACACAAGCAGTCCCTTGATACAGAATATTTTGATTTCTTCTGTGGTAATTCTTCATCCTACAAATACATGTTGAGCCAGCAAGTGAGTTCATTAATATTTAAATAACTCTTGTTTAGGGTGGCTATAAATAAGAATAAATTGTGGTTGCTGAGAAAATAACCACGAGAGGCAGATTTCTAAATACATGTAAATACTGACTGCCATACTCAGGCTTCAGTTCTGCTGCTCACCTTCCTTGAGGAAAAATGTGGGGAATGGGAAGCTCTCCTGGAGAAGTAGCTGCTTTCTAACATAAAAAGTGAAAATTTGCTTGTTCAAGCAATAAAGCATTACAGAGTTAAGATGGCTCCAAGTGAACCTGACTGTTCACGAACTGATACCTTGGATAAAACCTGAGGTTACAGTCACAGGGAAAAACATGTTTTGTGTGTGTTAATTGCTTGCAAGAGCAACAACAAATGCATTTAAATAATTTTTAAGATAATTTTTAAAACTGGAAAATTTCAGTGAAGAGCAAAGGGAAGGGAAAAGACTAAATGGGAGGGAATTTATTTTAGGTAGTGTAAGTGAATGTGCCCTCATCACAGGGAGATGTTATGGATCATCCCATTAAGGAAAAGAAATATGTCAAATTGATCAGCAATTGAATCTGGAAAAGAATATATGAAATGCTCATTTTAAATTTTAAGGGTACTTGTAAACTATGTAAAATATTTATGCATATAAAGGATTACATTTTAATCCTTAGAATGAAAAGGGAAAAAATCCCACATCTCCTGATGCATCAAAAGAGAATATAAATTGCAGAAATTTAAAGTGCACTTGTTAACATGAAGCTGTCCCTGTTTTCCATCAGATATTCTTGATCCGTGGCAGATGCCTCATACAATTCAATGTCAGCACTAAGCCAGTGCAGAATAAAAGGCTCAAGCAAAGAAGGACAGGTACAAAAATGAGCCCTGGTGTCATTTCCAGGCCCGGAATTGCTGTCATCCTCTCAGCATATCCCATGGTTGCAGGGGATTTGCTGAAATCTTGGTTTTCTGAGCAGCAGAGTTTCTGATACCCTTCTTTCCACGCCATCCCTGTGGTTTGTGCGCAGGCAGCTCCAGCAGAAGGGAGATCTGTGGAGGTTAACCCACGATTATGTTGCTCCTGCAGAAAACTGACCTTTTTGATTCCACGTCTCTGCTACGTCGCCTGGGACTGCAACTAATCCAGAAGGAAGAAGATCTCCAAAGAATTCCAGTTCTGCAAGGCCAGCTCTGACCTCACCACAGCTCAGTGCAGTCAGCCTTCCTATCTGGATCCCTCGTTTGTCCAAGGCCAGGTTGGACGGGGCTTGGAGCAGTGGGAAGGTGGGACAGTGGACAGTGGAAGGTGTCCCTGCCCATGGCAGGGGGTGGCCCTGGATGGGCTTCAGGGTCCCTTCAATCCCAGATTATTCTGGGATTCCATGGCCATCCTGCCCTCTGCACTGCGCTTCCTGCTCCTGAACGATCAGCGCGCAGATGCTTGTTTGCCCTTTCTGGAAAGAGGCAAAGTGAAAAATTAGTGTCTCCTTTCTGAAAGACAGGTGCCAGGGAACTTGGGAGAGAAAGCTCTGAGGTAGAATAGAACCACAGAGTCACAGGATGGTTTGGGTGGGAAGAGACTGTAAAGATCACCCAGTCTCATCCCTGCCCCCGTGCCATGGGCAGGGACACCTTCCACTAGCCCAGGTTGCTCCAAACCTTGTCCAACCTGATCTTGGACACTTCCAGGGATCCAGGGGCAGCCACAGCTTCTCTGGGCACCCTGTGCTCCTGAGTGGCTGATACAGAAAATTTGCAGCAGTGACCACAAATAAATGAATATATAAAAAAAATTTCCACTACCCTCAATGACAATTTGAGAAGAAAAACTTCCCAGATGGGGAAGCTCAGCAGTAGAATGTGCTGTCAGTATTTTGATATTCAGAAGCAATTGTTTTGTGTGATATCACATGATAACAGCCTGTTTACCAGAATTCAGAGCTATTAGTGAAAAAAAAAAGAAAATAATTTTGATATTTTACTATTTCTGGTATTGCATGCAATATGCATAGAGTGGGAGATGCAGCCCGGTACCTGCTCTGTATCCTTTCTCATCTCACAGGAAGAAAAAGTGGTATTTAGCTATCCTTTGTCTTCATAACCATGTGAAAAATACAGTTGGTTGTGTGGGATCAAATGGAATTCTGATTTCCCATTACTCGCCTGTGGAATCACAGAATGTGTATTTTAAACTAGCCCTTGATATTTTTGCACAAAAGTTTATTATGGAGTTGGAACTACTGTGTTATCCCTTTAAACAAAATGAATTGTCATAAATCAAATTGCAAAAGTTAGGAAAGCAAAATTCATAATTTCCAAGCTTTCATCTCCTATGACTTATGATGGCCCACTTTGTCACTGAACAACTGTTGCCAAAAAAATCTGCATGTTAATCCACAATTCCAAGAAAGATGACACCCACTTTCTGTAAATGATCAAGGTAATAATGCATATTTCAAATCTTTTTGCTTCTTCTGGGTGAAAAATAACACAAATAAATTTTTAGGGTCTTTCATATATTTATTTTTCTCATTACCAATTACCAACAACATCTAGAAATTAAGTGTTTGAGGATGCAAGCTGCTAATGTTTCTTTGTGAAAGTGAAAAAATAGAATGTGTTTAAAACAAGGTAAAGTGTCAACAATTCATACGCACTTTCTTATACTTTGGAAAGTTTTCCAGAACTTCTCTGGGTTGCTCCCAACACAACGAATTGTGCTGTGTGTATTTTCAGGAACTCTTTTACTTATTTTGCTTCCCTGATTCCAGGGAAAATACACAGCACATAAAAGTTGGGTTGACTCATGTCAAGGACTTTCTGCGCGCTTTTCGCCAAAATTAAGGAAAGCTTGTTGCATGCACCATGCCACAGCCACACAGCATCTGCAATAATCTGCAAATTAATGGGATTTGTGGAGTTGTGTTCTTGCTATTCTCTTTAGTCCTCAGGTACAATTTTGATAAAGAATAAAGAAAATATTTGAGCTGCTGGATGCTTTTCCCTGACACACATGACACAATTCATGAGCCTATTGCACTTTCTCCTCAGCCATTTCTGCTGTGGCGTGGCAGATCCGATGGAAAACTTTTGGAAAATCAATGCCCTTCTAAAGTGAGGAATAACAGGGAGCTGGGATGCCTAAAGACACTCCAAGGAAAACTTGAGCTCCTTCTGAGAGAGTGGTGTGGTTATACATACATGAAATTAATTACATGTCAGGCATTGCTGGATTGAGGTCTCGAGATAAAAAGCCATCTGGTAGATTTTCATTTCTTATCATAACATCCTTGCTGAAAAAAAGCATAAAAACTCATTACGGAGTACAGGCTGTAATATTAAAATCTAAATTGCAGAAAACACAAGAAATTAAAAAGTGTAATGAATATAGCACATTGTGCAGTTTAAGATTAAATTAAATTCAAATCATTTGTTAAAATGACTAAGTAATAGACAACATTGTTGCATTTAATTTTGGGGATAAAAGTTGCTGTAGAAATCATTGTATTAACCATATAATTATCTACAGATTGGACAAGTGGTGAAAATAATCAAAGTTTAATATTCCGTATTGCAGATGTACACAGTAGAATAACAAAATTTTTCTACAATGATGTGCAAAAATAGCCTAGTGAGATTACTTACAATTTTTTGCAGTTACATTTAAGAACATTCCATTGGATCTCCAGTCATTTATCAACCAACCACCTGTTGCTTGAGAAATCAGGCTAAAAAAACATTTTTTGAAGTCATGGACTAAGTTTTCATAATTCCTGTACTGTATGCAGAAAACCCCAAATAGACAAACAATAAAAAATTCCCAGCTAAATTAATTCTATGAGAAGATCAGTGAAAAAGGCATCAGTGATTTTTAATTTGTGCATCTTTTAGAAGTGTTGAAGGAGTCGTTCATGTAAGTTATTAAAATTTGGGCGAATGTTAATTGCTAATTCTATAAACCTTGAATACTCCCACTGTCTTTAGAAGGTGAACTTTTTTATTGTCTCATCAGTGGCTGTGTATAATATAAGTTAATATGGGAGAATATATTTTATCATGTAAAATGTTCCTGGGACTCCACCCTTATCCATGCTTAGATATTCCCTGTTTTCATTTTCCATTTCCTTGTTAATATTCCATTGGATACTATTGACCGCACTATATTAGTTTTGGTAAACACATGATCTAATTCTACAGGTTTAAGTTTAAAAAACCTGAATGTAGAAAATGAAAACGTAATCTTGCAGGATATAATTATCAATGATATTTTCAGAGTATTAAAATCCAGCCTCAGAGGTTAATCAGGCAATTGAGGGTTGCAGATTTCACTTTTTTATGATGAGAAAAGCTCTTGTATTTTGTGAAGTAGGGAGGATTAAGAATAAAAGTAAATGATTCCTGTGAGGAAATTTTAAAGGAGCTGGAAATCATTTCTCAGGTTTTTTTGCATTTTGATGGAAGATTCAGGAAAGAAGGAAAATAAAGTGAGTCAACTTAAAATAGTGTTCTTTCCTTATTGTTTCCATTTATATTTTCTAAGTGAGTAGAATAGCAGTAAAACTATGAAATTCTTTTACTAAGAGCCATAAATAGTAACATTTTAGAAAGCTTCCAGAACTGCAAATGTGAATGTCTATATGGAATCCCACAATCCCAGAATGTTTGGGTTGGAAGGGACCTTGAAGTCCATCCAGTGCCACCCCCTGCCATGGGCAGGGACACCTTCCACCAGCCCAGGTTGCTCCAAGCCCCATCCAGCCTGGCCTTGGACACTTCCAGGGCTCCAGAGGCAGCCACAGCTTCTCTGGGCACCCTGTGGTGTACATGTTCCAATACACATTGATATTTTCTTTTAAAATTCTTGTACATATTTACATCTCTACCAAAACACAGAAGTGTACAGAACTTTAAACACAAATTTTACTATAACAAATAAACAGAGCACTGTTATGTTATTATGTTAGGGAATTAAACTGAAATTAGCTTCCCCCTGAGACCATGATACCTTGGCTTGAACAATGCTAAAGGAGATCCATTTCTCCAGAAGTGCAATTCCCTGGACATGGAGAAATCCATCTTGTGTCATCAGAACAGTTACTGAACGTCCCAAGCCTGATCTGCAAACAGACCAAATGTCACAATCAGACAATCAGGCTCCCAGGAAATATTGATTTATAGCTGGAAAAGGCACAAGAAATGCAGGGATTAGCAACATTCCAAGCACAGCTCAGTGTCATTAAAAGCTTGATCTTTATTCTGTTGTGCCAGGGGAGGTTTAGATTGAAGCTTAGGGAAAAGTTAATCACAGAAAGAGTTGTCAGCCCTGGGCACAAGTGCCCATGGCAGTGGTGGGGTCCCCATCCCTGGAAGGATTTAAAAGATGTCTAGATATGACACTTGGAGGCATGGGTTAATGGTGGCTTTGGCAGTGCTGGGGGAATGGTTGGCTCTGTAGGATTTTCCAACTTAAAACATTCTGTGATTCTGATTCTGTGATTGTGACTCTGTGTCTTTGTGTTGGAGGTACCATTTCTGAGGGAAGATGTCCTTGCAGCTGCCAGTCAGCCATTTGCTCAGAAATGATTACGCGCCTGCATTGACCCTGTCCAGGTGATTAATTTGGTACTAATTTGAGTGAAGTATTGACAGAGGTTAGTTCCAAAGAAGCAAAAAAAATTCAGTGATGTGGATCAGATTTATCTCCAACCTAAAATCAAATGGGCTCACCAAAAACTACTGATTTTGAAGGCCTGGCTGTTAGAAAACCCACATGGAGCTGTGTCATATCAATGAATTTGGATCATTAACCATTTTCAGAACCACTGAAAAAGCCCTGCAAGACCATTGAGTGACTGATCCCCAGCTTGTCACCCAGTCCAGAGCACTGAGTGCCACATCCAGGCTTTCCTTGGACACCTCCAGGGATGGAGACACCACCACCTCCCCTGGACAGCCCCTGCCAATTCTAAGCAGCACCTTCCCTGGTGCTGGGGATAAATTCAGATGCTCAATGTGCCTATTGCAAATAATTTATGTGAGGCCTGCCCTGGAGATCCTCTCTGATCTTCTAGGTGTGTCCTTAGATGTTTGGTTATCTTTTGAAATTATAGATGGTTCAAACCTAGGAACAACTCTTGAAAGGTATAGCTTTGTAGCTTCTCCAGGTAGCTGATAATCCTTTACAATAATATCCACAGCTCTCCTCAGGCCACAAAAACCCTCCTGGAGGAGGCTGCAGGGAAAGATAACTTTTCACTACTGACTTTAAATCAAGTTTTCAGAACAGCAGCAGAACTCAAAGATATTGTATCAGGCAACTCCCATCCACAAAGACCCCAATGCGCTCCATAAAGGAATTACCTCAGCTCCAAGCAGAATATGGAATCCTTTTAAAGGTGGGTCTCAGCACCAAACTCAAAGAGAAGAAAATAAACAAGCCTCATTCCAAGGATTTAAGACATTCTAAGAATGCCAAATGTGTTTGTTTGAAATGGAATGTGGTTGAAATCTAGGCTTACATCTCTTTCTCTTGGAAAAATGAGTCTTTAATGATGGGAGATAGTCAAAATGGAACGGCTTCAGTGAGAGGATTTGCCTGCAGTGAAGGAATCTTTCAAAATGATTCTTTCCTTTTCCCTGTTTTTAATTCTGCCAATATTTTCAGGGAGTGCAGGAAACTTGGAGGAGTGTTAACAGAAATCCTACAGTGAATTGCATGTGCCATCTACTGCAGGAAAGTAGTTAATACTTAATAAACCACCACAAGGAACACGAGGGAAATGAATCTATTAAGTGTGAATAGTTAAAAAGGGCAGTGGGTACCAGTGTGCTAAAGTAGTACCAGAAAGAAAAGGTTGCTAAAATTATATTCCTCTGGAAAAGAGAAGGGAATAGCTGTTGAAGAAAATAAACTAATATGGGATAAGGAAAGAAAAGGGCAAAAACATGCACTAGATGAAAAAATTGCAACAGACTGTTCGGCTGGCATAGTGGAAGTGTTTGCACATTCCTGCAGCAAGTAAAAAATAACCCAGGAAGGCATCAAGGAAGAAAACAAGAGGGGAAATAACTGCAAGGTCCAGTTCATGTAGGAATCAGGAGAAATTTTTGCTATGGCATCAAGAAGCTCTCATCAAATCCTGAGGCAAAAAAGAAGGAAGGCTCAGGACGCAGAATAGAAATGTCCTGAAATTCTCAACAATTTTGCAGAACAATTAAAAGGATAAAGCTGCTTCTATATTAAAATCAAGAAAAGCATTATAGAATAAAAATGCATAAATTATTGATTCTTTAAGTAATAGATGTGCTGAAAGGACTAGTGCAAGTAATTAATTAATTCAATGGTCAGACTAAGGAGATAATTTTCTCTTTCCCTGTGTTCTTTCCACATTTTGTGCACATTTGGCTGTAGATAAGTGACAATGATAAATATTCTACTGAAAACAGTGAAGTCAAGGGAATGGATAGTTGGAGAAGAAGTCAGGATTCTTTTTCCTGTGACTTTGAGTTGATCAGTGTGAAAAGCTTTAGACTGAAAAAGGAAAAATGTGCTGGATTTAGTTTTTCCAGAAACTATCCTTGTTCCTCCTACAGAGAATTATTTTGAGGATGCAGCTTTAAAAAAAATAATTATGTTAATCACTAATAGAGAAAAAACAACCCGTGTTCTGCCCTTAGGAGGACAAGTCAGAGTTCATTCAAGTTATTCAAAAGGCATAATGCAACTATTGTATTTTTTTCTCCCATTTTTATTAAAAATCTAATTCCTCCTTTTATGTGTATTGGCTTTGTCAAAAATGTCATTTCTAGTGTATCAAATTATTTGCTAATTCATGTTCAATTCGCCAAATTGCTTTAACAATAAAATAGGAAAGAAAACAAAAATCAGTTTCCTTGTTTTTATGTTGACAAAATGTCCTAATAAAATTTCTACAAACTCACTAAACCTAAAGTGGATTTTAAGCAACAAAAGGATTTAATTTTTGTTCTGTGAGGATAATTTAAACCGCTGTTTTCTCGTTGAATTGGATAATCAAATGTTTGGACAGATCCCAAGAGGAGTTGATGGTGTCTTTTTAACCACTTTCTAGGTCCCTGATTCATCTTCCATATTCCTGTGTCCAGCTGGCTTAAGATAATCCATAAAATTGTCTCATCCCCCCTGTCTTCACCCTCCATCAGAAGTAGTCTCAAGTTGTGCCAGGGGAGGGAAAATTTCCTCACATAAAGCTCTTTGTCAAGCTTTGAGCCAGGCTGCCCAGGGCAACGGTGGAATGCCTGGAAGTGCTCAAAAACCACGTGGATGTGGCACAGAGGACAGGGTTCGGTGGTTGTGTTGGAGGTTTGTGCACGAAGGCGACGGAGCCACTCAGAGACGTTCCTCGAGCCTTTATTGCAACATCAGCCACATAACAGGGTTTGAGACAACTGGAAGACGGCAACAGCTCACGTCTGCCAGCAGCAGCTGAAGCTTTCTTTGTTACAGGGCATTTTAAAAACTTTCCAGCCAATAGCACATTGCTAAAGCTTACAGACAATTGTCCTAGCTAATCATTAAAAGCACACATACACCTGCTTCAAACAATGCTTGCTTGTATGCTTTCTATTAACAGTAAACAATATTCCATTATTAAGCTTAAAACCTTCTACTATCTTGCTAAGCATATTTTTCTGCAGTCCTAAGGTCTATCCTGGCCAAACCTAAAACTCAAACTATTGTTTCGTGTCCTTGCTTGCTGTAACTTTTCCTACTTTCAAGCTTTACAGTTGCAGCTAATTCTGAGTTCTCCTGCTCTTTCTGTTTCTGAGGCCTGCTTTCACCGCTTTCTGAAAGCCCTCTTACCTTTAATATTTCCCGCAGTGGTGACCACGGTTGGTTGATGGTTGGACTTGGTGATCCCGGAGGGCTTTTCCAGCCTTAGGGCTCTCTGATTCCATTGCTTGGATTGTTACTGGGCAGCACAGGGAGCCCCAGAGTGGAGAGAGCCCCTGCTGCTCTACAGCATGGAAGTGCCCAGGTTCTCAGGTTGTTCTCTGTGCAGGAATCTCGGCCTGGGCTGGTTTTCCATGATCGAACCCTCTGCTCTCCACCACTAAGGTTGGTGTTCATCCATCATCTCCATTCCCAGCTTTCTGAGCCGTGCTGGGTCATATCAGCACATGACCCCCTGACCTCTGATAAGCTCCTGGGAGACGACTGCCTCATCCCTTTTTTATTTTGTCTTTTTTCCTGATCCTGAAGAAGTGACAAGTCTGGAGATGTCTTCATGCATAACGTGTCCCAAAGTGACAGCTCCGCTCTCACTTGGACTGTCTGTACAACCCCATCCTGTGAGCTGTGGGATGAAGTAAAAGTGATGTTGGCTGCAGAGGAATGTGTAATTATCCTTCCCTCAGCTTCCTGGTGGGAGCATCCTGATGATTTGTGTGCTGCTGGAACTCTATATCTGCTTTCTCTGCTCAAACCAGCATTAAGTGAGAGCAGCTGTCAAGAGAAGCTTCAGCCAGATCTGAACCTTCTGCCCTTTCTCTCTGCACTGTGACCCTGGGAAATGAAAAGTTTTGTCTCTTCTGGACAAGTGTAAGTCTTAGAATCACTAAATTACTGAATCATGGAGTCATTAAGGCTGGAAAAGGACTCTAAGATCACCAAAATTTACCATCAAACCAACACCACCACCATTCCTCCGACACAGACATCTTCCATTTTAATTCACTAAAAAATAATGCTACTAAGAATAATTTAAAAGTAGCAGCTGTTTTGAGGTGTCTTTAGCACCCTTGAAACCATTTTGAACTGTAATTGTGTACTCTGGCTGGGATGAATAACAATTAAATCTGTCACTGCTAAATGATTTTTGTGGTACATATTTTCCATCTGAGCATCAATTTGTTAGCTTAAAGTTGTTTACATTAAAAGCAGTGAATTTACAGTGATCTATGTACATGTTCTGATATCCATATAATTCAATTAATCTATTAGTATAATTAATTATCTTAACGAACCAACAGATGCATTAATTACAAGCTTCTCTATTAATATATTTCATAGGATAAACAAACCCACTAGTAAATGTTCTTATATTACTGACCTTAACAAATTAGTAGAGAAAACATATTTACAACCTTGAAAGAATTTTAAAGGAACCTTGAAATGTTTCTAACAAGTTCCTCTCCACTGCTTAATGCCATTTTTGAGAAGACACAGAGATGGCTTTTTTCAGCTAAGTCAACTTGCCACATGTCCCAGTGAAAAAATAATTTGTTCTACTTGTCATTGTGACTGATTTCCTGGGCTAGTAAAAAAAAAACCTGAAACAACAGAGATTTTAATTCACTGACAATTGCAAAAAAATAATGAGAAATAAGCTGTTTTTTCTGAGCTATGCCTAATTTTCTTCTCAAACCAGGATGTTACAAGTAGTGGTTGTCCTTCAAGGAAATCTTGGTGAGTGGATGATGTGAAAGCTTCAATTTTTGCAGGAGATATGAAAATCATATTTTTAAGTAGAAGAAACAGAAAGTACTAAGTACTAAATATTCCTCTGCGTACTGTGAACGTCTCCAAATCATTCCAATTCTTATATCAAATTTCACCTGTGGATTTTAATTAAGCATTTCTGCTCTCAAGCAGTGCAAGTAACCAGATTTTTAGCCAATCTAATTTTGGTTCTTCCTTTCAAAGGCAAAGAGAGAGAATTTTTTTCTTGCACATTTTCCTCCCTGGAATGTAGACAACAGTTACGTGTTTCCAAACTGTGCAAACATTTCAAAGGCAAATCAGGGAGCAACAAAGGAGAGCAAAATGATAATTTGAAAACAAAACTGAAACACTGTCAACAAAATAATAAACCCCACGTTAACTCCATTGGTATCTGTCAAGTGTTGTTACATGTTTCAGACAGTATTCTGAAAAAAAACCCCAAACCAAAACAAAGAAAAACCTTTCACATTGTGCCTTTCACTTCATTTTAGATTATTCAGGTAGCTGGTAGAAAAATATTTATTATTTTTTACACCTTCTTTATGAATCGCATTTCAAAATATTTTGCGTCAATAGGAAATACTGGAATCTAGTTCAATGGTTTTTATTGCATTACCTGTGACATCCTGAAGAGAACAGCGAGCTCTTGGCGGCATAACAAATGTGGGAAATAAAGGAGCATGGTTTTTTAAGAGCTTTACAACAAGTGCTCACTAGAAGCCCAAGCGCAGCCCCTGAATGGCACAGTTACTTCTTGGTGCCCTTGTGGATTTCAAAACTCAATTGCTGCTATTGAAGAGCAAACCAGAAAATCTCTGAGAAAGGATTGATAATTATGCTTGAACTGCAGGTCAGCTTTTCAATAAAAGCTAATTTAATTGTCTATTCCACTTGTTTAAGTGAAGAGGCTTAGAGAGCTCCACACTGAAAGCAGCTTTTATATATATAGTACATACATTTACACACAGTTACCTGCACAGAGCTCTGGCGAGACCCTGCCTGGAATACAGTGCCATAAGAACATAAGAAGGACATGGAAATGCTGGAGCAAGTCCAGAGGAGGCCATGAAGTTGCTGAGGGCACTGGAGCACCTCCCACATGGAGCCAGGCTGGGAGAGCTGGGAATGCTCAGTACAGAGAAGGGAAGGTTGTGTGGAGACCTCACAGCAACTTCCAGGGGCTGCAGGGAACTGGAGAGGGACAATTCATCAGGAACTGGAGGGACAGGACAAGGGGAAATGGCTTCCCACTGCCAGAGGGCAGGATTGGATGGGATAGTGTGGAGGAATTGTTCCCTGTGAGGGTGGGCAGGCCCTGGCACAGGGTGCCCAGAGAAGCTGTGGCTGCCCCTGGATCCCTGGAAGTGTCCCAGGCCAGGCTGGACGGGGCTTGGAGCAACCTGGGCTGGTGGAAGGTGTCCCTGCCATGGCAGGAGGTGGCACTGGACGGGCTTAAAGGTTCTTCCAACCCAAACCACTCCATGGTTCTGTGATTTGGGCCGTGATTTACCGGTGAACAGTGTGGTGGGTTGATGGTTGGACTTGATGATCTTAAAGGTCTTCTCCACCCTTAGCTATCCTATGATTCCTTGACCTCATATTATTCCAAGGTGTTTTATGGTGGGTCTGTGTAAAAACGTTGCAACTTTTCAAGACATCACCCTTCTCTTTCTTGCAGCGATTTTACACCCCTGTGGCAGCATTGGTTTTTCCTGGATGTTAGCTGAATTTTTTCCAAATCCTGGGACAGTAAAGAGATAAACACAAGATTGTGGAAAACCTCGTACTGGAGGTTTTTTAATATGAGTTCAAGACAAGGAGTAGTTCTCAAAATAGCTACAAATCCGCGAGTGCTCATTTTGTGCTGGATTTCTTTTGCATTTCCTCTTATTTCTTCTTGTTTCAAATGGTGCTTCGTTACCTCCTCATTTTTGAAATGAACTTTTGCATGCACTCAGCATGGAAAGAAGACAAAAAGACAAAAAATGTTAACAGCAAAAATCCAGCATAGATAAGACTTCTTTCATTTAATAATACTATGCACTATAAATGCAATTTGGAGGAGGAAAGAGGAGCTGGAAAGAAAAGTTCTTGTTTATCTCAGTCCTCCTCACTCTAAATGTAGTCCACAGGACCGAGCAGCCTGTCTGCTGCTTTGCAGAAATGTGCAGGAAAAATGCATCTCTCACTAAATGAGATCCTCACTCAAAAAAAAAAAGATGGCTGAGCTGCAGATATGAGATCTGGGGGGTGAATTTTAATTTCAGCTCTTTCTGCTGTTGTGAATCCTCTGCATGAGTTACAAAGTGAAAAATATTTCTTACTGCTGAAGTAACACCTAAAGATGTGATCTTCATCGCCTAGTTACTGGGGTTTTTTTCCTCATTACATGTTCCCACGTTCTGTATCTTATTAAAAAAAAGCCACTACTTAGTGCATAATATAAAATCCCAATATTTTGCCTCATTTCCATGGGACAGTCAAATTTACTGTTTTCATTTGGCAAAATGCAGCATGTGTTGATTAGGATTAAGGAAGAGGAAAAGCCCAAGTCCAAGTCTGGTGCAATTGCTGTGCTATTAAGGTGTTATTAAACAAATTAAATCTTTAAATCATGCAGATTCATTGGAATTCCCTTTGATCAATGTCAGCATTAGGAAGTTGCTTTTCTTATTGCTGTACATTGGAACACCTTCCTGACATAAATACCCTGAGGACTGGAAATGGGCATTAAATCTGCTCTCAGATCCGGAATTTCAGATGAACCATGGTTAAAGTAGGCCAGGATTAAATGAACTCCACATTTCCCTTTATCGCTTCACCCATGCTACTTCCATTCAGTGGAAATCTTTCAATAAATTATTTCCAGTATACCAAAAGAGAGCTGCTCAAAAGTGCAGGATTCATTTCAGGAGAAACTGAGCGTGTACCTTTCCTGGAAATATCTTTTAGTGGGTAGGGAGTAGAAAAGTCATTCTGGAGTAAACCTGATTTTTCAAAGGTAGATAAAACACCTTTTTAACTATGGTTAAAATTTGTTATTTAGAAAATAAAACCAAAGAAAACCAGGAAACCTTTTTGATTTTACTTCATAACCTAAATATTAAAGCACCTGTGCTCATATGCACTGAAATATTTATCAAACTGTCTGTCACAAGGTGCTCTTTTCTACCTGCAGGATGCAGTCACTAAAGATAAACTATAATGTCCTATTTATTAGTGCCAGAAGTTTATTTTGGAAATGTCTTTTATTTCTGGTTCCTTTCCCACACTTTAAAACATATTATTGTTGCTTGTAATCACACTAAACTATAAAAATATAGAACATTCTTAAATAAATGGATTTAAAAAAAAAAAAGGCCCACAGGCGAGATACCTCTAATTTTCTGATAATGAAAACCTGACATTCTAATTAGAAAATGTGTGGTTTTTATCAGGTGCCACTGCAATAACTGACTTTTTTTTCCTCCTTGACTCAATCTTCATTTAAGATAAAATGAGAGGGTGACAACTGCACAAGAACTTTGAGTTGCTTCCTGTTCTGATGCATCGAGACTGACAAGGATGTGCTGCCTGGATGACAGCCACAAGGAAGGATTCCTGGGATTTTCTGAAGCAGAGCTTTAGTATGTAAGACAAGGCTGTGTGTAGCTGGAATTTAAAAAAAAATAAAAATTCTAGTAGCACCCAAGGTTTTAACTTGTGATCAAATGTATAAAATTTAAAAAATATATAAAAATATCTTGAGCAGCAAAATCAGGGTCAGCTAAGTATTAAGCCATTGTTTTGTGAGCTCTTTTCATCCCTCCCAGTGAAATCTAGATCAGAAACCTATCAGAAAAGATGTAGATCTTTTCATCCTTCCCAGTGAAATCTTTCCTCTCACAGCACAAATGCTGTCTGAGAGTGATGGTCCTACGAGGTAGCATTGTAAAGGTCTGTACACAGCAGGGAAAGCTGCATAAAAAGTGTTTTAAGAGGCCTTTTTATTGTCTGCCTCTTCTTCCAGGAAAGAGTTGCTATTTATCTTCGTGGCTTGATAAGGAATTCAGTTTGGGAACTGTATTTCACTGCTGATTACCAGACTTACAGCTCTGCCTTTTTTGCAGCTGACAGGGAAGCATTTAAAACATGAGCATTGAAGTGATTGCTCTTCCAGCTTTTTCTGCTTTAGAGTTTCCAGGTTTTCTGCGCCAACTTGACTCCTTTCTGCTTGTTTGAGGGCACGGAGGAACTTTCCATCAAAGTCTGAACTGGACAACTCTGGTATAATAATAAATCCTGGACTTCTTTCTGAAATTTCCTAAATGGATTCAGCCCTTTTTTGCCTGTTTTGCATGTTCAGGCTCAGCATGACTCTGCAAAGGGCTCTGCTGTGGGAAAACCAGGGAGATCAGTGGTTTGAGTTCACGGTGGTGAATTGAGAGCTCCAGACATAACTCACTGAGCTTTCCTTTCAGAAGATGGATATTGCACAGCACAAGAGCCTGAAACCCTTCCTGTGACTGTCAGATCATCTCCCCGTGCTGCAGGTCCCTCAAATTCCTGTCAGGAAGAAGCAGTGACTTTTCCTTTCAAGGAAATGAATGAGTTGAGACTGGGATTTTTAAAAATACATCACTAAGATAATTCTTTCTGCTTTCCACTGTAGAGTGGGATGGTCCTTTTCTTCAGGACTGCTGCCTATCATTTTGATATGTGCTTTCTGGAAACAGCTTGTTACAGGTGTTGAAAACATCCAAAAAAAAAAACCCCAGCAGCAGAGCCCATTCCTGAATTACTGTGTAAAAGTGTTCACCACTGCAGCAGTAACCACAACACCAACAAAAGCCATTCCATTTCTTAGATTGACTTTTTGGGTTTTTGCAATAAATGTCTCTTCTTGTCAAAAATACAGTTTGGAATCATACTATGCAGAAATCCCTGCCGTGAATTAAAACAATATATCTGTGTCCTTCTGTCAGGCTGCAGGAAGTGCTAATGCCACCTTTGCTTTGGAGGGCTGCAATTTCAGGGTTTGGCTCTAGTGCAGCTTGAATAAGGCCCGTGATTAACTCTTATTGTTTAATGTATTCACTGTACTAAAAGCGTTGCTTGCAGAAGTTCAGCAAATATTAGATTTTCTGGAGAGGCTGTACAGTAAACATTCGAGCTCTTGGATTAGTACGTACATCCATCAGATGCTTCTCTTTCCAATTAAAAGCACTTTAGAGCTATTTTTATGAAAAAAAAAAAAAAAAAAAAAAAAAACAAACT
>VYZR01110829.1:29898-41369 GCA_013400675.1 Oxylabes madagascariensis | reverse complement strand
CTGGCTCACATGATTTTTCCTTTGTTTCTGTGAAAGAAGGAAAATAGAAAGTATTAATTTGAAAAAAATGGATTAAAAAAATCACATGTATACCCACATCAATTGTACATAATAACAAAATATCAGCTTCAGATGGGGAGGATTGAAAACAAATTTCCAAACAAACGTTATTCACTGATGTACCACCTTCCCAGGTGGAGCACTTCGAGATTGTTCTATCAGCTAACAACGAGATTCCCCATTTCCATAACCATTCCAGAAAATGGCTGCAATCAATGCCAGTTAAAACAACCTTATGACCCAGTTTCAGTGCAGTCAGACCCACTGTCATTGTGGCAGTGGCAATTCTAATCCTTTTAGCTGGCAAGACTCTGTCCCCTCCATGGAGGGCTCTGCAGAGGCAGTGTGTGCCCTGCTCCAGTGATCACTGCTGGCTCCTGTGGGCTGAAGGAGCAACTCACATGATACTATGCCAATGCAGAGATTTTTAATTCTATCACTAGCTAGAACAAAATCAAAAAATATCACTGCATTCAAATCATCAATGAACTTTTTCTACAGCTTTCTGTAAGAACTCTCTGCTTCCACTATGAATGTCACAATCTGCTGAAATTCAAGATCCTTGAAGTTAGTTTAGATTTTATTTTCAAATAGTGTGTTCAGCATCTGTCATCTATATACACTTTCCTAATAATTTACTATAGTATCTCCAACTATTAAAAAGCTCAACACCTTGGATGAAAGCCGTCTGCTGCTGACGCACACTGCTGTCCAGCTGCCACATATCTAAATGAAGATTTGCCTGAGCAAATACTGAATGAATCTGCAAACACGAGAGCAGCAGCTGTGTCCCTGGGCCTGGGATGGCCATTGCAGGCCTTGGAGCTGCTGCAGGTAGCAGCCACTCCTAAAACACAAAAAACTGCTCTTGGCTGTAAAGGCCATGTCTGCAGGAACAGAGGGGCTGAGTGCCATGGCTGGCAACAGCTATGTCTTTCAGATTCACTGCTGCAGTGGTTCACTTCACTAAGGCATTAAAATGAACTCTTCTGAAGCTGTGAAGTTTGTCCCAAGGCCAGAAAAATAATTTCATTCAAAACACACTGATAGCAAAATGGTCGCTGCTGACATGAGAGATACATTTCTAGAGGCTGACAAAATGTGTTTCCTCTCAGCTGAAAAGCAGGCTATGTTTATTATATAAGCCCTCATTCCAGTACCTTAAATAGGAGGTTACATATATTATTTTTAGTTAATCTGTTTCTAAAATGCATCATAAAATCATCTCCTTACCTGTCTCATTGTAACAGTATGCATCATACCGAGCAGTTGTATTTGCTGAAAGTTTGTAAATGCCAGTGTTATTTGCTGCACAAAGAGGATAGGGATTGATCCGTGGGATAACAATATGCCCCACCACGAAACCATACCTGTGAAGAACAGAGGTAAATAAACCATATTACTTACTATAGCAGATGTCACCTCAAACATTAAGAAGCTACAAAGAAGCCATTACTTTTTAAAAGTGCATGCATTTATTCAGTTTGCATTTATTCATGCATTTGTTACTTTTTTGTTCCTTTTTCGAGTGTTCCTTTCTCACATGCAGCTATATCAGTCTCCCGTCACTCAACATCATTTTATGTTTAATTTCTAGACCTAAACCCATTTAAATTAAATATGCATCTTATTAGCTATCTAGGGGGATCAGTTCCAGAGCAAGGGAGTGAAAGTGTGGGAGGTGAGTGCACTTTTTGTTCAGTGTAAGTTTTTTATTACCTGACACTAAATTCTCATTCTTTAGGGATTCACATTTTCATTGCTTTGACATAACACACCACTCAGTGACACTTCACACAGAAATGTTGAGGGCTCAATTTATGGTATCTGAGCAAGTTTAAAGAATGATTGCAACTCACATCATTTTCTCCAAAAAACTGACAGCCTAGTAAAATATTCAAATACAAGAACCATTCATCCACAAATTCTTACTGTACCTTTCAGTTGAACAGTGTGATCATTGTGCACAGAGCTCACATAATTCAGTGAAGACTGTGGTTACATAAGGTACAATACATTACTACTGTTTTGCAATCCTGTAACACCTGATTGAATCCAATGTATTTAACTGGAGATATGATTGAAGGGTAACAAGAACTGGGGTTTGGTTTGGGTTTTGCTTTACTTCTTGAGAGGAATGATTTATCAGGGAGAAGTAAATGTCACAGCTTTGCAGTTTTTTATCTATGAACATCATTCCAGTTTCATGTCTAATGTGCAGATATTTGCAATTCTGAAACTCTCTTGTAGGTGGAATTATAAATTACTTTACTCACATTCCCAACTAAGCTTTCAATGCTGACACTTTACAAACCATTATTGACCTACTTGTTGTATTATGTTCTGTTGATTCATCTTATTCACATACATTTGGATGGTTATATGCAGCATATTTTTCCTCTTCTACTCATGTTTAATAAGTACTAAAGCTTACTGACAAGGACTACATCTAGCACAGGATCAACAAATGAAAGTAATAGGATGGGAGGGCTGGCCAGAAGGAAGGGAGGGAGAAATTCTATCTACATGGCTTACATATCGAAATCGTGAATTAGGGAAAATTGTAACATTAATTAAAAATTACAGCTTCCCCCTGGAAAAAAAAATCCCTTTTCTTCTTTCAATTCCCTTTATATTTTAGCTTTAGAAAATACTTCCCATAATTCAGAATGTTCATAATTGCTGGCACAGAATTCTCTACCCCTATGCATTATTTAGGATTTGATCTCTAAATATTGTGTAATGCTGGGCAATTCAGCATGCTGTGTATGTCCATGTGCTAATGTCAGAAAAAGAACATGCCTACTGTGTTATGAGGGACTTTCCCCTCAGAGTAAAGAATTGTTTCTAGTCTTTATGTGATACAATTTTAAATTACATTTCCACTTCTGATGGAAGAATCCTCTAAGAATTCTCTGTTCACACATTCCACCACCACAATACTTGTGAAATCAGTGCGCCAGAACAGAAAAGAGTTGCAAGCAGTATTGATGTCAGTACTATTTCTCATGGTACCAGAGTGAAAGTCTTAAAATTTTGGAGAAATGTCAACTGAATTTTTCTGTGCCAGTTAGAAGATAAATTCCATTTTTCCATGTTTGCTGTTCAGGTTAGACTACAATAGAGTTGCAAATCTGCTGACATTTATTTAAACTCCATAATGGTGTGCCACCATGAATCTCCAGGGCAGCAGTGATCATGCAGTGGTGGAGTTTGCAGTGCTGAGAGAAATGGGTGAGGAGAAGAGTAAAGTCAAAACCCTGAATTTTTAGGGAAGTAAAATTCCAGCACTTCAAGGAGGTAGTCAATAGGCCCTCCTGGGAAACTGCCCTCAGGCACAAGGGTGCAGAATGAGATGGCAGGTCTTCAAGGACTCCTTTCATAGAGTGCAAGAGCTCTGGATGCCAGTTTAAGAAGTCAGGAAACCAAGCCAAGAGACCTGCACGGCTGTGTTGGGACTAAAGGACAGGAAGGAAACGCGCAGGCAGAGGAAGCAGGGTACCAATACCAGCTGGGGTATAAACATGTTGAGAGCAGCCTGCCCAGATAAACCTGGGGGTCCTGCAGGATGAGGGGCTGCACTTGAGCCAGCAGCGCCTGCTTGCAGCCCAGAGAGCCAAACACATCCTGGGCTGCATCCAAAGCAGAATGGGCAGCAGGTCAAGGGAGGAGACTTTCCCTCTCTGGTCTGTTTTGCTGAGACCCCATCTGAAGTGCTGTGTCCAGCTCTGGGGTCCCCAGAGCAAGAAGGACATGGACCAGTTGGAGCAAGTCCAGAGGAAGGCCATGAAGTTGATCAGAGGGATGAACCACCTCTGCTATGAGAAAACACTGAGAAAATTGGGATTGTTCAGCCTCACATATTTTGATACTAGTATTCACTTAATTTTTTTTGAATTAAAAGTTTTCTGTGACTTCTAATCTCTTGGTCTAGTTATTTTTTGAGAAACTGGGGAGTCTGTATCATCCACATTTGTTGCCCTATACATCATTAATTACAGCAGGTAATTAGGTCACTTGACAATGTAATTTTTGGATTTTCAATAACTCCTGTAGCTGTTGTCTGAAACGTCTCCATTCACAGATTACTAGAACACATTAATATTGTGGCCATTTTGTCACTGAGAGGTCAAGTTCATCCCTCACAGCACCACCTGCTGCTTTTTACTGTGCCTTGGCAAGACCAAGTTCCCTACACTGCATACACCATACTCAGCCTTTGACCTCACATTGGGTCCTTACTTTGCACAAACCTATGTTACCAATTGTTCAGTGACACACTAGGATATGAACATCTTCCTAATTAGCTTATTATACTGTCAATCTTTTGTTACCTTCAGATTTTATCTGTGAGAGGTTATGTTCTTTTTTTAAAGATAAATTGTAAAAAACTACATGCATCAAGGACTTACTTATTACTGGACCCAGAGCAAACACACACATGCACAAAGATGTTTTGTTCGTTATAGAATATGATTTATTTAACGAATCTTGACATCTACAGTAAGTCAAATGTAATTATTACACTAGCGGTGTCAGGATATATCATGTTTTCAAGAATTTCTGTACCTGCAAGTTTCAAATCCAAGCTCATGAGCTTTCTTCAGCTGCTCTAGTGTTGCCAAGGTACTGTTGAGAGCTCTGCAGAGTTCAACTGCTTCAGATCGTGTGAGACTGTAGCGACCATTTTTTTCAACATGAAAAACTCCTCCATATCTGCAACTTACATTGAATTCTGTTATCAAAGGAAAAGAAAAAAAATATGTTAAAAATAGATCTAATGCTTCACTGAAGACCTGGAAATTATTTATTTTCAAGTATAATGCTTTCAAAGCAAACAAGCAACAAGTAACAGCTACCAATTCATTCAGAAAAAACCACTGCCACTTTCAGCCACCTTTTTCATACTTCTCCTCTTTGGGCTGAGGCATGAGCCAGATCTCCAGCCTTCCCAAAACTAGCAATACAACATGTTTTTGTGATGTATCTAGGACTTTTAACGTACTGTTAACAACAATGTGCAGAACAAAGGGTTAATAATAATAATATCAATACAAATAAGAATAATCATGTGGGTAGAGAGAAATGGGGAAACAACAGGACACTTCAAAGCAATGTGAATTTATTTGCTTCTGCCCCACATTTCCCTCAAGAGAAAAGGAGCAGTTGCAACTCCTGACTAGAATGACAGCTGCAAAGCACACTTCATAGGAGTAATTATTTCCAGTGCAAAGAGGAGCATGATTCATTTTTATCTTAATTTTAATGGAAGTTCCATGTGCAAGAAAGGGAAAAATAGTCTTCTACAATATTAAAAGGGTGTGTCCTTACCATCTATTTGAAAAGAAAGATGACATATGACACAAAATGCAATTCATGGACATTTGCATTGACACATTATAAATAATGAGCACTTTCCTAATGTACTTTTTGCTTGACAGCCTGTTTTGTTGTATAGCACAGATGAAAAAGCAAATGATAGTTAGTAATCAAGGCATGCACTCTTCTTTAATTGCTTTTGTCCATTCATAAATTGATGTTATTCTATGTACAGGGTATCTACTCAGTGTAAACCACAAGGAACTTTCCTTTCCATAGCTCAGAGGAAACACTCAAGGAAATATAATACCAGATTAGAAGCAGACTGGGTGAAGCACGAGAGGACAACCACAGCATAAGTAGGAGTCCAATAGTATTGATGCTTGCTTATCCAAAGGAGCTCAAAAACTGTGCATCCAATCTTGAATACTTGTACCATAGGCAACAGAATTAATCATTATTGTTACTTGGATAGCCTTTCCACAAAAAGATCGGAAAAAATACCTCTTCTCCAACCATTCCCCCTTCCCCAGTGTTTTGGCTGACAAAAACATTTAATTTAGACAAAATCGATTTGTATTTCAGAGTTGTTTAACAGTCTTGCTGATTACAGTTCTTAGTATTTTTAATATTTTTATTATCATACATCATAAAAAAATTATGGCCCTTCTGCCACTCCTTGACTACTGCTATGGGATGGAGCTGCTCTCACATCTGCCATGCAAGTGACTTCTACTTTGGCTCCAAACATTTCATATTCAAAGTCTGACATTGTCTTGGAAGTTGTCCAGTCAGTAGCTGTATTAAACATAAATGACCTAGACAAGGAAAAGCTTTCTCTTTAGTTTTCCCTTCTTGATTCTCTCTTCCTAAAACATACTCTGTAAGGCCCAAGACTTAATGTTAAATGTGGAGATCAGATCATTAAGTTGTATTTGATTACTTTAAAGTAACAAGCTCAGTGATTTTGGAGATAAATTTGCTTGGAGCATCAACATCTTTTTTGATAATTTTAGGCTAATTTCTAAAAAGCTTTTGCTGTGAAAGCAGATACCACATACATTTGCTTTGGGTTCTATTTGATTGCGGTTAATCCTAGATTCACTGAATTATAAAGTGAAGTTCACTTTTGTTTAGAGTGAGTTGATTTAGCTATCATCAAACCTCAGCCCATTCCTGGTTTTAAACGCTGCAATTTATGCTCTATTACCACTCTGAGATTCAGTCATAGTCAGAATTCCACTTAGAGAGTCAATTACTTAGACTTCTGCTGTTTAAAAAAGTAGGCTTATTTACACAAATAGGCTTAATGGAACCACATGTGGGCTACATGCCTACACATGTGTTCATTTTCCATGGAAATGCTCAGCCTGAGTAGACCCTGAACACCAGGACACTGCTGGGAGGTACCAGGCTGCTGCACGTGTGCTGCCCAACTGCACCGCACCGCATGCACGCACAGGAAGCCTTGCCTGTGCAGCCTGGGAGATCACGTGGGTGTCCAGGAAACCCCAGGCAAAAGTGTGGCAATCCAGTTCTCCAAACTGGGTTTGAGGCCATCCAATTCATTGGCACTGTGCCCTAAAGTTATGCTGAGACAGCATCTTTGTTTTCACTTTGATGATATCTTCTACGCCCACTATTCCAAAAGTACCACTGCTGTAGCAGAAACACTCTGTTCATGAAGAGCTGAGTACAGAAAAAGGACCCAAGCAGTACCCAAAACTCACGTGGTATTTCACAGTCTGAGCAAATTGCGTAAATTCAGCACCTACTCTTCGAAGGCAGCAATTACCACATTTTAAAAATGACAAAATACAAACCCAGAGCTATCAGGGAACACAGCATTTTTACTGTCTGTATAGTCTCAGATTTTAAAGTTCACACAATGGGGACCCTTAACTGAATTAATGAAAAAAATTCTGATCACACCGATAAGTACCATATCAAAAATAAATTAAGGGATCTAAACTAAATTAACACCTGAATTTTTTTTTTTCCCATACTGAGGCTTATAATTTTGAATTAAGGAAGAAACATGACTGTCAAATTTAAATCAAAACACATATTTCACCTTTTCCCATACGGCAGGAAGGTCAGATCCATTAATTTTATGTTGATGTTACTTAGCTGGCTTTAACACAGTTATGCAAAAGATGGATTTTTATTGTGTTCCAAGAGCCAAGACGATGTAAAACTCATTCTGTATGACAAACTATTGCTGATCCTTTTAATATTTTTGAAGCATCAAAGCGGCTGACTCAGAGTGGACTCACAGTGAAATCACCAACAGCAGGCAAACTTTCCCTCCTTCCCCCTCTTAGAGCTGTCTGGCCTTGGGGCCTGACAGGCCTTCCCTTCTTCCTTCATCCACATGATTTGCTACATCTGTTTAATAATAGCCCTTGAAGAAGGCAAACAGCACGAAATATGTCTGAATTGTCATAATCATTACTCTCACCCAGACCACGAGATTGGGTGACACAAACCAAAGCCATGGAATACTTCCTCTGTGCTGAGCTTTATGAGCATGGAAAACATAAAATTCCACATAGGTCATTTCTCCTGGTCTTTGCTGGGATTTCTGGTGCCCTCTCTCATTCAGCTGCATGCAAACCTTTCTCTGCTATCCCCATTCACGTATCTAAACCAGGTTCAATTAATACTTGTCAGCCACAACCACTAACTTTGGTGCCCCAGACAATTTGCTAGCTACAGCCCACTGGTGGGGTAGAATCGTCTCACATAAACTAAAGAGCATTGTCCTGCCAGAGAAGTGTGAGTTACACCCTGATAATTAATAGGAGAGGCTTGTTAGAAACTGTCACTGTAAGAAACCAGGTGCAATTTCCATTTCCACCCTGATTCTGCAACCCTTATGTATAATGAGTAACACTGACTCACGCTAACTCTTCCCACTGGAATTGATTTTCCATGAAGATTTTTGGTATACTGTATGGATGTCTCATGCGTGACTCCCTGCTTTTCATTGTTTTCAAGACACCACCTGGGGGTTTCATTCTCAAGGTGGAGGCTGTCTTGTATTTGAGAAAAAAAAAAAAAAAGCAAAGCAGTGCTTTCAGCAAGTGCAGAGACACATCAAAGCAAAGCAAGAGGAAGATCTGCAAACACCCTGCCCACTTGAACGAAAGCGTGTGTAAGACTTGTACGTGTTAGCAGACTTCTTGGTAAAACCACACGCTGAATTGCATAGCAACCAGAAAATGTTAGGGGGAAGTTTTTGTGGGGATTTTCTTTTTCAGTTTGTGGTTCAAGATGATCGATAAGTCACCACGATGTGTTCAACTGGGGCTGACAACAGGGACAGAACTAGAGGTTTGACAGTGCATATAGTTCGCAGTCTCTTTGTTTTAATAGAATATAGGATTTACATTTACCATAAGAACTTGATTCTAAATTTATTAAACTGATTTCTAGCTCTAGGCAGATATACATGGGTAGATGTTTCCTTATAATCACAGATTATTGAATCTTGTACTGACTTCTGAACAGGAACAACCACCAATTTAGCACTGACACCTACATTTCAAATATTATCACCTGCTTTAAATGCATGCTAGTAATGAAGTAGCAAAAAAGTAACATACTGGAAACAAATTAAAATACATTTAAAAGCAAATCCTAGTAATTACGATTCCTCTTCAGGAAAATCTATGAAATGGGCCATGAGTCCTAAAATCTGAGGAGGTCTGGACAATCCAGATCTTGTCTCTCAGTTCAGACCTATCTCTAGTTACGCCTGTTTTTTCAATTATTTCTCATGAAAACTACTTCATGGTTAAATAAGAATGCATATTTTATTTCTGACTTGAGGAAATGGCCTCTGAATACAAAATTTCAGATGGGATGGATTCATGAAACATTTCAGGATCCAAAACATTTTGTCATCGTATATATTAAGTTAGTCTGATTACTGCCATTTTGACATCTGTGAGAACTTGAATGTACAAAAAATATCATTCAGTGATTACCTAAAACACTACAATACACATGGGCCTGGAAGGCATTATTTGCTGATTATTCTACCTTTTTTTTGGAGTCTATTAGTAAAAATCTTCACTCAAGCAACTCGCAGCCCAGGCAACTGTAATAGGATACAGAGGCTTTTACCTATATGTCAGAAGTTGGCCTGAAGCCCAAGTCAGTGATGAAAACCACTGGATAGCTGTTTGCTAGGTTATGTAAAATGATTAATTAATCCCGGCCACAGTCACTAATAGACACGTGTCGACATCATTAAAACACACCTATACTTGAATCCTTCAGGGCTTGATGAAGAAAGGAAAACTGTGCTGGGAAAATAGGACTCAAAACTGGGATGACTACACACTGATCAAAATTCAGAAGTCAAATTTGCAAGATCCACGTGAATGAAGCAAGCAGTCCTTTACCATCCCAACATAAAAGTGCAAAAGACCAAGCCACATGCACCGTCATTAAGTGTGGCTGCTTTTGTGTTCTTCCAGTTATGATNTCTGCACACCTGCCTTTTTAAAGACAGCAGTGTCCAGGAAAACACTTTTAAAGGGATTTACCTGCATGTTTGCAAGGAGCTCCTGCTATAAATAGAGACAACATATTCTTAGTAGTTGGGTGTGGTGACAAGAAAATGAAGATGACTCTCTATAGTCCAAAGGTATAAAGTCGAAACTTTCTTTGAAGTTGTGCCTAAGCTGTTCCTACTAGCCAGTTATATTTGGGTACCTAGTAATTCAGTCTGAAAAAAGCAAATAAGAGTGTAGCTTTCTCACTTTCCTGTGTGCTGCTCACTGCATGAAAAGTCATGAGACAGCCATGATAACCTTGAGGTCCAAGGCTGACGTGGATCTCTGCAGCGAAAAAGAAATGCGGCTGGANCAAGACTGCGTGTTGCTTACCAGGCTCATTGGACATGGCTGCCCAAGTGAGGTACATGGTGTAGAGTGTGATGACAGAGGACTGCACAGAGGCCAGAGCGTGATACAGCGCTGTGGGAGGTTCTCCTTTCTCCAACAAAAATTAACAAGTATTCCTTGCATTTCTCTCTTACTTCTGGGAGTGCACACTGGAAATGGGACACAGGACAAAGATCAAGCAGCTGACTTTCTTCTAAATTGTTGCTCCTAATGAATATGCCAAATGAGCATCAAAGCCGTTGTCTCTTTATCTGTTTACTGACAGACAAAAATCTCCAGTCTCTTCACTGACAGCTCTCCTGGGTACTGCTTTAAAACAATGGGTGTGGGGGTAGTGCTATTAATAAATCAAGCATTCACAGAGTCACTCAAAATGCAAGTAAGTACAAGAAATATGCTTCAGTCCTCAGCAGTTGCTGTAGGAAGAAAAGAATCTGCTAATGCATCTTCCAATCATACTTTATCTGTGTGGCAACTGTTGCTCTGGTAAACATCCTGAGTGAGCCTATACTGTGTCATCACTTATGATAAACCTCCTTGCTGCTGACATTAATATTAGTCTTTTTGTAATAGTCTCGTCCAATAGGGAACTGAAAGTTTTCAGACTCCAGTAGAACGTGGTACAGCTGCGTAGCACCTCGGGGGGAAAAATTGCAGGCAGTGATATCATAGTCTGCAATTAGTTATCTGATATGCCCCCCTCAAAATGATGAAAACATAATGATCATTGCCGATACGAGAAGAGCTCCAGGCTGTACAGTGAGTAGTCTAACCCCAAAGGCTGAGTAACAAGGGCAGGGAGGAGAATCAGTTGGGATCAGTTCCATGCAATCCAGGTGAGGAAACACGTGAAACAAAGCTGGAGAATAATAGCTGGAGTCTGATTTTCACTGTTTGACTGATTTAGTTATTTGGGATAAAAGCATTTGACACACTGAGTGGCTCAGCAGGCAGATCCCCAGCCTGGAGCCCAAAGGGCCTTATTCCTGTTTGCCGCTCCGTCANTCATTGCCGATACGAGAAGAGCTCCAGGCTGTACAGTGAGTAGTCTAACCCCAAAGGCTGAGTAACAAGGGCAGGGAGGAGAATCAGTTGGGATCAGTTCCATGCAATCCAGGTGAGGAAACACGTGAAACAAAGCTGGAGAATAATAGCTGGAGTCTGATTTTCACTGTT